>VDFB02334675.1:0-44605 GCA_007258455.2 Sequoia sempervirens | reverse complement strand
ATCGAGGCTTGTTGGAAAGACACCCATGGAGGTTTGGTCTAGTAAAAATCCTTCAATGAGACATCTCATATTATTTGGTTGCAAAGCTTACACTCATGTTTCGATTGAGAAGAGGTCAAATCTGGAGAAAAAGGAAGTTAATTGTATCTTTATCAGCTATGGTGTTGGTGTGAAAGGGTACAAGCTTTGGGTTCCAAAAGCTCAAAAAAATTCTATAACAGAAGTGTGATTTTTAGAGAGATGAAACCTTCCACTATTGAGTTGTAGCCAAAGAAATAGGAGAAACAAAAGGAGGTAGTTCAAATTCCACCTACTTCAAAGAAAGATGAACTACATACTCCTATTGGACCTGATGAGGAGGAGAGCTCTAGTAGCTCTGAAATTTCTGAAGAAGAACCTCAACCTCGACCTTTGAGGTCTATGTGAGTTAGGAGGAAATCAAAAAGGTTTGGTTATTCATTATTGGATTCTAGTTGCATTTTTTCTTTGACTACTAACACTAATGAGCCTAGAACTATTAGAGAGGCTATGGGTCTAAGTGATGCAGATTCTTGGATGAAATCCATGGACGAGGAGATGGTTGCATTAAAGAAAAACAAGACTTGGTATCTGGTACCTTTGCATGTTGGATGTAAACCTGTCGGTTGTAAATGGTTTTTCAAGAAGTGTGGTCCTAATTGTAGTGTTGAGAAGTATAAGGAAGAGTTGGTCACTAAGGGGTTTTCATAGGTGGAGGGAATTGACTATGGGGAGATATTCTCTCCTGTTGTGAAGTTGTCATCTATCTCGTTCCTGTTATCACTTGCAACAGCATATGATTTAGAAGTGGAACAGATGGATGTGAAGACAACATTCCTTCATGGTTACTTACATATCACAACCAAAGAATTTCATTGAAAAATGTAAATAAAATTTGGTTTGCAAATAAAAGAAGTCTCTTTATGGTTTGAAACAGTCTCCTATAATGTGGCACCAAAAGTTTGATACCTATGTGTTGTCATTGGGATTTCAAAGATCTAAATCTGACCATTATTTATATTTTAAATTTGATAATGGTCACATTCTCATTATTGTCTTATACATAGATGATACGTTGTTTATTAGGAATGGTAAAAGTATGATTTAAAATTTGAAGTTTCAGTTGTCAGCATAGTTTGAGATGAAATACCTAGGCGTGGCTAGGTACATTCTAGGAATAGAGATCACAAGAGACAGAGCTAACATAAAGCTTTGGTTTAGCTAGAGCAAGTATGTGAATTCAGTGTTGGAGAGATTCAACATGGCAGATTGTAGACAATTATTTGTTCCTGTGATGTAGGGGATGAATCCTTTTGTGAATGATTATCCAAAATATCCTATTGAGATGGAGGACATGACCAGAGTACAATATGCGAGTGCAGTTAAAAGTCTAATGTATGTGATGGTGTGTACAAGACCAGACATTTCCCAAGCAATGGGAGTCCTTAGCCATTTTATGGCTAATCCCAGACGGGTGCATTGGGTTGTGGTTAAGAGAGTGTTCAGATATTTATGGGGCACTTTTGAGTATGCCTTTTTTTTCATGGTTATCCTACTAGACCTAAGCATTCTATGAGATTTCTTGGATATGTGGATTCAAATTGGGCAAGTGACATTGACAACAAAAGATCCACTAGTGGTTATGTGTTTATAATGTTTGGTGATGCTATCAATTTCATGAGTAAGCAATAGGTTGTAGTCACTTTGTCCATGACAGAAGCAGAGTACATGACAGCCACTAATTCTTGTAAAGAGGCCATTTGGCTTAAGAGATTGAGTTCTGATATTGGTTTAGATGTAGGATAGATTACATTTTTTGTGATAGTCAAAGTGTAATTTTCCTAGCAAAGAATCCTACCTTCCATGCCAGAATAAAGCACATTGATGTTCAATATCATTTTGTTTGTGTAATAACCCATTCAAAGTTATTACTAATTAATATTATTGTAAATGACACATGAATATACTCCAAATTAAAAAGACATAACTAGTGGCTAAAGTCAATCATAGCTACACATGTCCATTTAAAATGAGTCAGATTCATATATATTCACTTCAAAAGTCAAATTACAATATCAGGTTTGACCTGGCTCCTGAGGCCACAAGTCATTACATTGTACACTTTTCATCACAAACATGAATGTATTACATCAAGTTACATCTTAGAATAAAATACTCTTGTGAACAACTAAGGTTCTTCTTAGACGCTCACCTACACTAGTGGACAAGAACATGGTTGAAGCACTTTACTACCCAACAACGAAGCTTACACTTCCCTGGTATTCTTTCGACTTGAAGAATGCTCGACCCTGCATAGAAAGTTTAGCAAGAGAATAATCTACAAGGTGGAATCTAGTGTGTGCCCATACATCAACATGCAATTTTTATCTACAAGTTAGAAAATTAATCTAAGATCTATGCTAGGAATGGTAAAGAGTGAAATCACAAATTTCATACATACATAATGAACTAAATTGCTTGGCCAAGCATAATAATTGTATTGCAACAACAACAAACAATAGGTTTTGGTAAAGCAAACCTATACTCTCTAAATTCCATTTCGGCACCCATCCCAGAAGGTAACTTTCTACTATACAATATCTCATAACAACTATCTACCCTCTAGTAGCACCTACCCTGAGGTGCTCTAGTCAACTAAGGTATCACTACTTTGTTCAAGTATCAAAATACTCTCTCAAAAATGTCTTCAAAATAAGAATCAAAATACTCATTTACTCTCTAATAGAAATCAAATTTATGATTCACAAAGTAGTTCAACAATCAATCATATCACTCTTATGACTATTTCCTACTTTTCATCACAATTATTTTCCTTTTTAAAAGAAATTTACTAAAACAAAAGAAGGTATGTCGCAAGTATGTGTATGTTCATAGATGAATTCCATGTGCATACGCATATATGTGCCTACTTATGTTAAAATTTATGCATACATTCTGAAATAATCATTAATTCATATTGCAATCTTAAAATAGTATTCCATTTGGAATTGCTTTGTCAAAAATGAAGAATAAAAACAAGTCTATGCTAACAGTTTCACACATACTGTTATCGCTTTCTCACATTTTTGATACTCTAACATTGTTGTTTACATAAGAACATTCATTGTTTAAACATAAAAAGTATTGTTTCCTACTAAACAGTTATAAGACAAGTTGTTTACTTGTGAACATTCATTGTTTAAATAAGACAAGTACTATTTCATACTAAACAGTTATATGACAAGTTTTTTACATATGAACATTCATTGTTTAAATAGAACAACTATTGTTTCCTACTAAACAATTTATAAGACAATTTTTTTACATGTATTCAAAGTTGTTCCAACTAAACAGTTTAATAAGCAAGGTTGTTTTAGTTACAAAAATAACTTAAATCAATAAAATAGTGTCGTTTACAAAGATTATTCACTGTTTACATCATTGCAATACTGTTTCAGACTAAACAGCTACATTTAATGATAGAAAATATCATTTTTCCAATAGAAAATACACTGTTTGCAATTTCTTATTGTTGTTTCAAGTTGTTTTATCACTAAATGGCAACATTACATTTAATTGTTCACTTTTTTTAATACAAAATAGGTTGTTCCACAATGAACTGAAAATAAATAATGTTGTTTTTCCAGTAAATACTATCTACAGCTTCTCTTTTGTCAACTTTCAAGAAAGCAAGGAGATTTATCTAAAAATCAAATAGCCTTGTTTATACATAAAACAAAATGTCTAATATTCAGATCTTGAACAACTTTCATCTCTGAAATTCACTATGCAACTTAATAATATAAAGAATCTAAGTTGGTCATGCTTGTCAAGTTAAAACTTAAACAAGTCTTTTAGTCAATAACAAGACATGGAAGTTTCAAGTTCTAGCAGAACTCATGCCTTTTTGAGTTTACAAAAACATTCACAGATCACTCTAATCAACCATTTATATTGGTCAGGTGCATCTTCTTCTAGTAACAATAACATGCACAAATTTTACCTTAAAGACATGTTGGTTTCACCACTAAAATTCGACATGCAAGAATCTTAGTTGTAAGGAATCTTCCCATCAAACCCTACTTGGGTATATAGAATTTAAGCAAATATTTCACCACCTTTTCCTCTAGAATGAGGTGGATTTATAATACATACAATGCAATTTAAGCATTTAATTTAGCTACCATATATTGGCCCAGCCAATGTGAAGAATGTGATACATATAAAAATAAATCACAAGGTTAATACCCTTTTCAAGGGATTGATGGTTGATCCTCAATGATTTTAAAATATCATAAAAATATAGTGATTCAGATTAGAGATTCCAAAAAACCATCAAATGGCTAGCACAGAGGTGCGAACATTAAGAACAGTCACACTTAAGAAATTCTAAGGCTCGACCTAGCTGTAAAAGCTAGCCGCAAGGCTTCTAAATGATACTCACATAATACTGGCCATAGGCCAGGCAACCCAAAAACTATGGTCGATGCCACACTACTTGGCTCAAGGGCATGGTTTTTCAATAGGAATACATTCATACAGTAAAACGATGCAATCGATAAAATAGAAAAACTATCATTCATACAATAAGTAGAAATGATAAAGAAAATCAAGTTTTCTTTGTAAGCAATCAATTTACTTGATAAATCGAGCTTTGTGAGAATCAACCATTTTTATTTTTCCTCACCCACTAGCTCTCTTTTTGCTATTTCCTTCAAACCCCCAACTTTCTTTGCCATTGCGTTGAGTATACCAGAATGGAAACAATAACAACACACTGCACTTTTTGCATGCCACCAGTGAAGGCATTATTTCCCTATCATTGACCACTACACAATCAAATATTGCCATTATTATCATGGCAAACCACATCCTTCATGATCTTATTTGATTTTTCAACAGTCCATATTAGAACATTAGCAGTTATCGAATTTGAATTTGATTCAAATTTGAATGTGTATGTATATATGTATATATATGTAATATATATATATACGTATTTAAAATGATTTCATTTATATTTTCCATGTATTCAAATAATGTATGTAGGTATTAGAATTTTTATTTACATACATGTGTATATATGTATACATATTTATATATGCATTCATGTATAAGTTGTTTGTCTTGGAATGGCTTATAAGTTCCATTATGCTATCATTTGAATTAAGAAAGGAACTTTTAAATCTCATCTCAAGCTTCCATATATGTAACTAAAAGAATTTATTTTCAATACTTTCATTTTCTTCAAAACACAGAGTTTGAGTAGACAATTTAATCTACAAGCCATTCATTTTCATTAAATGAAACATTCAAGTCATGAATTTACGTTCTTTTATATATGCAAAATTATTCAAATGCAAGTTATCATGCCATTTGTGGTGTGTGCACCCAAATTCCAACTAGATTACCATTCAATTTGGCTAAATAATCCTACTTCAACCATGTTCTCATCCTTCAACATGTCACCCTACAACTGCACACATTTTCACTTGCAAATTCATTAGTAACATTCAATTCTTGAAAACATTATATAATAATTTCCAAAAGTTTGCAAAGTCAACATCAGTCAACTACTTTCATTCAATTTTTCAAAAATTCCAAAATCTCCATTTGATATTTATTGAATTTCTTCAATAATTCAATTTACCATATTATAATAAATATGTAATAAAATTGGGTTATGACATCTTTCTCCTCTTGGAAGAGACATCGTCTCGATGTCTAGTAAGTCGAAATAATAGAACATCATATCAAATTGAACATACATGTCTTTTTCAATATCATATCAAAATATATATGTCTATTTCAACATCTCATCAGATTATATATGTTTATCTCAACATCAAATCAAAATATATATGTCTACTTCAACATCAAAATATATATGTATAACGTCTATTTCAACATCACATTGAACTATATGTCTATTTCAACATCTCATCAAAATATATATGTCTATTTCAACATCACATCAAAATATATATGTCTATTTCAACGTCAAAATATATATGTCTATTTCAAAATCTCATCAAAATATATATGTCTATTTCAACATCAAAATTTTAAAGCATGAAATATCATGGTATCTCAATCTAAAAAATTTCAAACAAAATTATTGAGTTTCTTTTTCAAGAAAGAAAATGTGGAAAGGAGTGTTCTATTTCTTCCACATCCTCCCAAGTAGCACTGTCCTCTGAGTATTGGTCCCATTGGACCTTAAACTGAGCAATATGTCTACTCTACAACTTAACGTTGCATCTATCCAGGATTCTAATGGGCTCCACTAGCACCACTCCTGGATCCTATACCTACAAGTATTTCCAATCAAGCACATGAGTCACATCAGGATGATATGGCTTAAGCAAGGAAACATGAAACACATTATGAAGTCGAGCCGAAGTCGGTGGTAGAGCTAGTCTATAAAAAACTGGGTTAATCACTTCCAAGACTTCAAATGGTCCCACATATCTTGGGGCCAACTTGGAAGACTTTCCAAAAGTAATAGAACTTTTATGAGGTTTAACTCTTAAGAAAACTTTATCCCCTATTGCAAACTATGTAAGAGTTAAGTTCTTGTCGGCATAACTCTTCTATCGGTCTACCACCTCTTTCAATCTTCTCTTAATGACCCTCATTTGTTCTTCCATTTCATTAAGCATTTCAAGTCCTACTATGATCTTGTCCTCCAATTTATCCCAAATGATGGGGGTACGACACTTCTGCCCATACAAGGCTTCAAATGGTGCCCTGCCTAAGGATGTATGATAGGAGTTGTAAGAAAACTCTACCAAAGTCAAATATTCTTCCCACCTATATTGTTGGTCCATACAATACATTCAAAGGAGGTCTTTGACTACCTAATTCACCCTCTATGTTTTCCCATCAGTCTGAGGATGATAAGTCGATCTGAAATTTAGTTTGGTCCCCAATGCAGCATTCAATTTCGTCTAATACCTTGAGGTCATTTGTGTGTCCCTATCAAAAATTATAGTCTCTAGAACTCCATGCAAATGGAAGATCTCCTGGACAAATTTCTTAGCCAAATTCAATGATCCATCCTTAAGGTTTCCTAGAATGAAGTACGTAACTTTAGTTAAGGTTTCCTAGAATGAAGTACGCAACTTTAGTCAACTTATCAATCATGACCAAGCTAACAACATGCTTGTTTTTTCTCAACGGAAACCCCTGTACAAAATCCATACTAATCACCTGTCATTTATACTCAGGTATGTCATGAGGATACAATAACTTGGCTAGGTGTGTATGCTTAGCCTTGACTCACTAGCACTCTGAGCATCTGGCTACGTATTCCACTACATCCTTCTTGAGTTTAGGCCAAAAATATAGTCTTCAACTCTGCGATCATCTTGGATACTCAGGGGTTTCCTAAATAAGGTGCATTGTGAACTTCTAAAACCAACTTCCTCATCTCTCGAGATTCAAGAATATAAATCCTTCTCTGATATCTCAAATACCATCTAGTTTGATCTCATACCCATCAAACCAATTATCCAAAGGATTTATTGCTAGGGTGCTCTTCACTCTCTCATAGTGCTCATCCCCTAGAAAATTCTGAATCACTTGTTGTCTCAAGCTAGACCTTGTTGAGATCATGGTTGTCATCTCCATCTATTAAGAGCATCAACCACTTTGTTCTCTTTCCCTTTTATATATTTGATTCCAAAGTCATACTCACTAAGGAGTTTCAACCACCTTCTTTGTCACGTATTAAGGTTTGGATGGGTAAAGATGTATCTCAACCCCAAGTGGTCTATCTTGAGTTCAAATGGCTTTCCCAAAAGATAATGCCTCCACATCTGTAAGGCATGAACTATGGCCACCAATTCCAAATCATGAGGCGTGTAGTTCAATTTTTGCTACTTGAGCTTCCTTGATTCATATGCTACTACTTGTCCATCTTGCATTAACAATTCTCCCAATCCCTCTCCTAATGCATCTATGATTACAATGAATATCCCATTAGGATTAGGGATAGTTAGCACTGGTGTTGTCTTGAGCCTCTCCTTCATGATTTGGAATGCTTGCTCACATTTCTCGTTCCATTCAAACCGCGTTACCTTCTTTGGAGTGAGTTAATAGGAGATGCAATCTAGGAGAACCCTTGCACAAACTTCCTATATTATCCTATGAGGCCCATGAAGCTATAGAATTCTGACACATTTTAGAGGCACTGGTCATTCCACAATTGCCTTGATCTTCTCGGGGTCTACGGAGACTCCTTCAGTTGAAATGATGTATCCCAAATAGTGCACTCTTTCCTGATAAAATGAACACTTGGACAACTTCCCAAAGATTTTCCTTTCTCTCAATCGCTGAAAAACTATCCTCAAATGTCTATCATGCTCTTTGATATTCTTTGAGCAGAATAGAATGTCATCAATGAAAATCAGAACAAAATCATCAAAGTAGTATTTAAATACACTATTCATGAGGTTCATAAAGGTTGTTGGTGCATTAGTTAAACTAAAAGGTACCACTGTGAACTCGTAATGTCTGTATCAAGTTATAAACGTAGTCTTTGAGATATCTTCTTCCTTAATTATCAACTAATGGTACCCTGACCTAAGATCAATTTTGGAGAACATTGTCACTCCTTTCATAAGTTCAAACAACTCATTATCCTCAGGAGTGGATATTGGTTCTTGATCGTAGCCCTGTTCAACATCTAATAATCTATACATAGACACAAAGTTCCATCATTTTTCACAAAAATAACTAGTGCTCCCCAAGGAGACACACTGGGTCTGATAAGTCCCTTATCTAGCAATTCCATTAGGTGGGCCTTCATCTCATAGATTTTTGTGGTGGCCATCTAATAAGGTGCCTTGGATTGAGGCTCAGCTCATAGAACTAGGTCAATACAAAAATCTAATTCCCACTTCGAAGGAAACTCTATAAGTTCATTAGGAAATACATATTGGAACTCCTTGAGAATAGGATAGTCATCTAAATATGGTTCCTTGCTATCAGGATTACTGATATGCACCGCATAAATTGCACATCCCTTTCGATGAGCCTTCTTGAGCTACATCGCATAAATCTATCTAAGCTCTAAGGGTCTTTGCATCTCACAAACCTCAACTAGATTTCCATAATCATCTAAAAATTTGACCACCTTATCCTCACAGTTCACTATAGCCTTATGCTCAGTTAACCAATTTATTCTCAAAATTACATCATATGAGCCTAAAGATACCACATACAAGTTGACCTAAGTTTGAAAGGTTGGAAGCTCTAACTCACTGCAAAAGAGATAGGTATCTACCCTATGCTCTGCTCGATTACCATACTGGACTATCCATGAATTTTCCATGTATCCAAGTCTAATGGCTATCTTGGATATTATTCTAGGACCTATAAAACATTCAGTAGATCTAGTATGAATTAAGATAGAGATAGATTGGCCATATAGCTTACTCGTTAGCTGAATTGGTGAGCCTAATACTTTTCCTGCCTGTTATCCACTACATCATGGATCTGATGATGTTGAGTCTATTAGTAGCTTCCTAACTTTCATGACTTATAACACTAAGGAAAATTTGAGGCATAATGATCACCTCCACAAGTATAACATCCATCTCAAGGCACTTTGCGATCTCCTGGCTTGTCCTCTCTAAATCCTTTTTGCTTATGGTCATACTTACCATTGCCTTTATTTTCCTTCTTATTCTTTCCACCATTACCATATTCACCCTTCTCCTATGACTCACTTCCCCTCTTGAGATTTCAGATCTAATGGCTCTTTTCTCCTTTATGAAACTTCTTTTTACCATACAGTGACTTGGAATTTGAGTTGCTGCAAAGATTGGATAACTGTTGTAGTTTTTGTTCCTGTTTGGTGACTTTTTGGAAGACTTCATTCATGGTTTGAGGTTCATGCATATCCACTTCAGCCCCTATGTGAGGTTCGAGTCCCATTATAAATTTTTGGATGTGATACTATTCATCTCCCTGATACTAGGGCACATATTTCAACAGGTTGGTGAACTTTTCCTAATACTGAATCATAGTCATATTTCCCTAGGTTAGTTTTTGAAACTCTATCACTTTCTTTTCAAAGAAAACCTGTAGTAACCATCTCTTCTTGAAAGCTTGTAGGAAGAGTCCCCAAGTGATCTCAGCAAGCTGAATATTTCATTCTAACTTCTCATTATCCCACCAAGTCGTTGTTTCACCTGAGAGTTAACACGTAGCCCATGTTGCCTTGGTTTGTTTAGAAAGGTTACAGAGCCTAAATTATTTTTCCATCTCTATAGTCCAAGCCTTAGCTCCAAGTCTGATATCCTTACCATCAAAATTGGGTGGTGCTATTCTTTTGAGGTCTTTCTCAAGTTCTTCCTCAATTCATCCTGCCCCTAGACCACCATCTCCTTAATTTCCTTTTGCATTCCTATGGTCTTAGTCCTCGTGTGCCACTCAAAATTCTTGCTCTATATGATCCATGTGAGACACTTGTTGATTTAGAAGCTCTGGAATTTTCTCCAACCTCTTGTTTGGTTCGTTATCAAAACCACTACCACCCTCGTCTTGTCTGGTAGTCACCATGGCGTCTCACACTTATCCTGCAACACTTTCACATTTATTGCATCTCAACTCTAATTTCTACGTATAAACATTCTTATGCTACATCACATAATTTTTCATATGCATGCATCCCTCATTCTATAAAATATACACATTCATGCATAATACACACATTTAAGAGTCCTTCATTGAACACACCAAAAACATATCATCTGATTCTATTTATATTAGGGTGAGTCAATAGACCCTTATTTACAATAGGCTTCAAGTTACATCATTCTGATTTCTCAACATCGGAAAGAGGACATTCCTCAAGGTCCTCATCTAAGTTTATATCAAACTTTATAGAAGAGGGTGGTTGAGCATGTAGGCTCTCCTTTTCCTCTTTAGTCAACAAGAGTGCATTGGGTCCACACCCTAGAGGCCAGTCCTATATTGTGAAAATATTTTTGATCTTAGATGTTTGCTTCTCCTCAATCTTCAAGTCTCTCTCTAGCTTGAGTCATGTAAGAGCTTGAGCTAGAGTTTCATCATCGTGAATTTTTTATTGAACCTCCATCTTGGCATTTCCTTCCTTTACGTTATTCTTACATGAGGTTCTAATAGTTTTCCCTTTCCTTCATCCTTCATTTGACCTTCCCATTTCTACATTCAATTTAGGTTCGGTCAATTCTCAAGACATCCAAATTTTGGGTCAAGGGTCAACTACCCTAGTCAACTATGGTAGACTTAAGGGCCTAGAGTTGAACCCTAAGCTCTAATACAAAATGTAATAACCCATTCAAAGTTATTACATAATTAATATTATTGTAAATGACACATGAATATACTCCAAATTAAAAAGACATAACTAGTGGCTAAAGTCAATCATAGCTACACATGTCCATTTAAAATGAGTCAAAGATTCATATATATTCACTTCAAAATTCAAATTACAATATCAGGTTTGACTTGGATCCTAAGGCCACAAGTCATTACATTGTACACTTTTCATCACAAACATGAATGTATTACATCAAGCTACATCTTACACTAGAATAGTCTTGTGAACAACTAAGGTTATTCTTTGACACTCGCCTCCACTGGTGGATGAGAACATGGTTAAAGCACTTTACCGCCCAACCACGAACCTAACGCTTCCTTGGTATTCTTCCAACTTGAAGAATTCCCAACCTTCCACAGAAAGTTTACCAAGAGAACAATCTGCAAGGTGGAATCTGGTCCATGCCCATAAATAAACATGCAATTTCTATCTACAAGTTAGAAAATAAATCTAAGATCTATGCTAGGAATGGTAGAGAATGAAATCACAAAGTTCATACGTACATAATGAACTATATTTCTTGGACAAGCATAATAATTGTGTTGCAACAACAACAAACAATAGGTTCTGGTAAAGCAAACCTATACTCTCTAAACTCCATTTCAGCACCCATCCTAGAAGGTAACTTTCTACTGTACATTATCTCATAACAACTATCTACCCTCTAGTAGCATCTACCCTGAGGTGCTCTAGTCACCTAAGGTATCACTATTATGTTCAAGTATCAAAATACTCTTTCACAAATTTCTTCAAAAGAAGAATTAGAATAATAATTTACTCTCTAATAGAAATCAGATTTATGATTCACATAGTAGTTCAACAATCAATCATATCACTCTTATGACTATTTCCTACTTTTCATCACAAGTATTTTCCTTTTTAAAATAAATTTACTAAAACAAAAGAAGGTATATCTCAAGTATGTGTATGTGTATAGACGAAGTTTATGTGCATACACATATATGTTCCTACTTATGTTAAAATTTGTGCATACATTCTGAAATAATCATTAATTCAAATTACAATCTTAAAATAGTATTCCATTTGACGTTGCTTTTTCAAAAATAAAGAATCAAAACAAGTCTATGCTAACAATTTCACACATGGGCTTGGGGCCCTAGCTTGGTTGGCTAAATCTTTCCTGTTGCAGGAGGTTGGTCACAAGGCCTATTCTCTCCCACCCCCATGGTACTGAAGGGTGTGTCGCACCAGCGCCGCCGGTCACGTTAAAAAGTTTACCAGGTGCACTGCAGTTTATAGGGGGTCGTGCTACTTGATTCCTGCAGTCTAATAAAATAAAATAAAAAATCACACATACTTTTATTGCATTCTCACATTCGTGATACTCTAACATTGTTGTTTACATAAGAACATTCATTGTTTAAATAGAAAAAGTAATGTTTCCTACTAAACAATTATAAGACAAGTTGTTTACTTATGAACATCTATTGTTTAAATAGGACAAGTATTGTTTCATACTAAACAATTATAAGACAAGTTGTTTACATATGAACATTCATCATTTAAACAAAACAAGTATTGTTTCCTACTAAACAATTTATAAGACAAGTTGTTTACATATATTCAAAGTTGTTCCAACTAAACATTTTAATGAGCAAGGTTGTTTTAGCTACAAAGATAACTTAAATCAACAAAATAGTGTCGTTTAATATTGTTTCAAACTAAATAGTTATATTTAATGATAGAAAATATCATTTTTTCCAACAGAACATACACTATTTGCAATTTCTTATTGTTGTTTCAAGTTGTTTTGTTGCTAAGTGGCAACATTACATTTAATTGTTCACTATTTTTAATACAGAACGAGTTGTTCCGCAATGAACTAAAAATAAATAATGTTGTTTTCTAGTAACAATACTATCTACAGCTTCTCTTTTGTCAACTTTCAAGCAAGCCAAGAAATTTCTCTAAAAATCAAATAGCCCTATTTATACATAAAACAGAATGTCTAATATTCAGATCTTGAACAACTTTCATCTCTAAAATTCACTATGCAACTTAATAATATAAAGAATCTATGTTGGTCATGCTTGTCAAGGTAAAACTTAAACAAGTATTTTAGTCAATAACAAGACATGGAAGTTTCAAGTTTTAGCAGAACTCGTGCCTTTTGAGTTTACACAAACTTTCACAGATCACTCTAATCAATCATTTATATTGGTTAGGTGTATCTTCTTCTAGTAACAATAATATTCACATATTAGACCTTAAAGACATGCTAGTTTCACCACTAAAATTTGACATGCAAGAATCTTGGTTACAAGGAATCTTCCCATCAATCTAATAGATTGAACCCTACTTGGGTTTATAGAATTTAAGCAAATATTTCACCACCTTTCCCTCTAGAATGAGGTGGCTTTATAATACATACAATGAAATTTAAGCATTTGATTTAGCAACCATATATCAGCCCAACTGATATGAAGAATGTGATACATATAAAAAAAAATCACGGGATTAATACTCTTTTCAAGGGATTGATGGTCAGTCCTCCATGATTTTAAACATCATAAAAATACAGTGATTCAGATTAGAGATTTCGAGTAGCCATCAAATGGTTAGCACAAAGGTGCAAACATTAAGAAAAGTCACACTTAAGAAATTCTAAGGCTTGGCCTAGCTATAAAATCTAGCCACAAGGCTTCTTAATGATACTCACATAATACTGGCCACAGGCTAGACAACCCAAAAAACTATGGTCGATACCACACTACTTGGCTCAAGGTCGTGGTTTTTCAATAGGAATACATTCGTACAGTAAATGCAATCGATAAAATAGAAAAACTATCATTCATACAATAAGTAGAAATTATAAAAAAAATTGAGTTTTCTTTCTAAGCAATCGATTTACTTGATAAATCAAGCTTTGTGAGAATCAGCCTTTTTGATTTTTTCTCACCCATGAGCTCTCTTTCTATTTTTTCCTTCAAACCCCTAGCTTTCTTTGCCACTGCATTGAGTATACCAGAATGGAAACAATAACAACACACTGCTATTTTTGCATGCCACCAAGGAAGGAATTATTGCCTTACCATTATCCACTACATAATCGAATATTGCCATTATTATCGTGGAAAACCACGTCCTTCATGATCTTATTTTATTTTTCAACAGTCCAATATTAGAACATTAGTGATTATCAAGTTTGAATTTGATTCAAATTTGAATATGTGTACGTACATATGTATATGTATGTATATATATATGTAATATATATATACATATGTATATATGCATATATGTGTGTGTGTGTGTGTGTGTGTGTGTGTGTGGGTGGGTGTATGTATTAAAATGATTTTATTCATATTTTCCATGTATTCAAATAATGTATATATTTACATTTATATATATGTATGTATGTATGTATTCAAATTTTTATTTACATACATGTATATATATGTATATATATTTATATATGCATTCATGTATAAGTTTTTTGTTTTGGAATAGCTTATAATTTCCATTATGCTATCATTTCAATTAAGGAACTTTTAAATCTCATCTCGAGCTTCCATATACATAACTAAAAGAATTTATTTTCAATACTTACTTTCATTTTCTTCAAAACACGGAGTTGAGTAGAAAATTTAATCTACAAGCCATTCATTTTCATTGACTGGAACATTCAATTCATGAATTTACGTTCTTTTATATATGCAGAGCGATTCAAATGAAAGTTATCATGCCATTTATAGTGTGTGCACCCATATTCCAATTGACTTATTGTTCGATCCGGCTAAACAATCCTACTTCAACCATGTTCTCATCCTTCAACTTGTCACCCTACAACTGCACACACTTGCACTTGAAAATCCATTAGTAGCGTTCAATTCTTGAAAAAATATATAATAATTTCTAAAATTTTACAAAGTCAACATCAGTCAACTTCTTTCATTCAATTTTTCAATAATTCCAAAATCTCCATTTAATATTTATTGAATTTCTTCAATAATTCAATTTACCATATTATAATAAATATGTAATAAAATTGGGTTATGACAGTATGTAATATGGTAGAAGAAGGAAAGGTGAACTTGGAAAAGGTTGACACTTTGGTGACTGTTGCATATGCACTGACGAAACCAGTAAGAACAAAAAAAATTAGATGGTATTTTGATTCCATGGGCCTTGGGGCCCTGAGCAAATGATTTTGTATGACTCTTGGTAGGTCTTCGAAAAGTGGGAGAATGTTGGGATCAAGGTGTCTCAACCTTAGAGTCCTAATATTAATTAATTTGATGCATTGTTCTATTTATTTGTTTATTTAATTACCTATGGTGTCATGCCATAAATTGGGACCCACCGACTGGGTGGCATCCCCCTTGGAGGTGACTAGATGACACATAATCATCCCAAGTAGACATAGGCATCCCACTTTTGAATCTATGACATATAATAGATTCTATGATGCATCACAAGGCATCTTCATGCATGGAGAAAGTTGGTGCCCAAGATGAGTAATGAGAGGCTGTAAGAGAATCGGATATTTTGGTTAGTTTTGATGTACTCTCTTACGAGCTCTATGATGGATTTATGGCAGATTTATGATAGATTTTATGAAATTTGTAAGGCATATGTCATAAGCTATTATGCGCACATTTTGGGCGCCCAAGCTTGGAGAAAGAATATTGCATGTTATGATGATTGTAAGAGGTGTAAGGGAATATCGTACAAGTGTCCAAATGCATGTCTATGGTGTGGGATATTGTTCCATGTGTATTTGGATGCCCATCCTCTTCTAGATAATTCTCTTGGCTTGTATTCTCTATAAAATATATGACTTGCATTGTAGAATGCATAGTTTGTTTGCAGGTAATGAATTTTTGTCAAATTCACTCTAGAACAAGTGTTTGTTGAAGAAGCTTTTGTTGAAGAAGCTTTGTACTTTGAGATACTTTGTATTCACTATTTGAAATAATATAGAAGTAGTGTACTTTTGGAGGGTGGGGTTTTTTTACACTAAAGGGTTTTCCCCATGTATATTTGGTGTTGTTTTTTTTTTGTGTACTTATTGTCTTGTCTCATTCTTTCTATGTATTTCTTCTTTCTCTAACTATATAAGTTGTTAAAAGAAAAAAAATTAACTCTCCCCTACTTAGATTAGTGTAGGAACTTTTTTCTACTCACTCAACTTCCTTTCATCTAAGGATAGTCTTTCCAAAATTCTAGGAAAAGAAATCCCATATTTATTAAACATGTGATTATGCTCTTCACTCTCATCCTTGAATGATATACAGAATCATTAAAGTGTGAAAGAAAATACTATATTCTAGGGGTTTCTTGTATCTATTTTTATATGTGTAGCATAGTAAATTGTGCTCCTTGATGGCACAAGCATAATTTCACTCTCTATTTGGCATTTACTTTAGTGTACATTCCCCTAGTCTATTTTAGGACCATTTCCATCCTTGGCCTTACCTCCAACTCAAGAGATATGTTGGATGATTCCTTAAAAACCTTATCAATTATTTTACACCTAGAACTTTGGTCAATGCTAAAATTGGAGTTAATTTCTAAGTTAGGGGACCTTTTATTAGTTGCTTCTATCTAGACACGTGTGGCACACAAACTCTAGTGCAGTGTGCTAGCATCCCTCTTGTATGCACGAAAAGATAGGACACTTTTAAGATTTAGCCTTTATCTTGAGTGACGTAACCTCAATTTTGACATTTGACTACACACTAAAATGGTTCCTAAATTCAAATTTGACATGTTGGCCTACACCTAAGGTCATCCTCTTGTTCCCTATTTAAAAATGAAGTTTTCTCATCGTCAGACAAGGAACAATGCAAATTCTATGGTGAATCCCTATCAAAATGAACATTTAGCTCTCTAATTGTCAACAAGATTCACTACTATTTTCTCTCTTGCTACTTTGGTTGAAGCTCCATGAGTTTTGCAAAACAATTGGGATCACTAACTAATGATTAGCTTCTACCTTTTCATCGCAATTGGGTATGGTTGTAGCTAGTTCTCACATTCAAGTTTTGACCACCTTGCTTCATTGGGGGGAAGTAATTTATTATAATTTGGCTTCCCATTGAGTGTAGCATTTCTCTTGGGTTGGAACTTGCATTATCTTGTTTGAGGCATATATGAATCCAATCTAATACACTTGACTAGGGTATGGATTATTATTTTATTTGTCATTGCTCATCATAATCTTAGACATGCTTAAGATTCAAAGCACACACTATTACTTTCTATCAACTTGGTTATTCGTGGAGGTAGGAACACCAAAATTGGGGTTTGATCAAGGAAAAATCATATATATCCACTACCACTTTTCCTCCTGTGTATTTGTGAAAGTTCATAATTGACATTGAAAATATTAGAAATTGATGGGAAAGGTCTGCATAAGAATTATCAAACAAACAAAATTTATAAAATTCAATTTGAATTATGGTGCATTGTACTATCATCTATGTGGCACATTGGAATCCAAGACAATGGTCTCTAATCTCTAGTGAAAAGTTATTTTTTGTATACTATTCTTAGATCTGTATGTATTGTTTGTGTATTGTATTATTTATTTGTGTAACTATTCATTCAATTAGATTAGGGTTTACATTTCATAGGTTAATCAAAATCAAAATTTTATCAATCAATCATCTTCACAACAAAGGGACAAAACAAAGGTAGCTTAGCTCTCCTCTGAGGATATTAGCCAAGCATAATGCCTTTTTTGGTTTATGTTCCAATGTTTTGTGGTGGAAAGGTTGATCTGAGTTAATTTACTAATTAGTCTAGATTCATTTTTCCACTAAAAAAATTTGGTAAACTTGATGCATCTTACACTTGCATATCTTCTTTATCTTTATTGTGTTTAATTAGTTGATTAATTTATTAGACACATTTACAATTGTAAAAACATTGTGTGTTTAGTTTAGAAAAAAGCACTTAAATGTTTTTTCTTTTCTTTTAGATTAGAAAACCAAAACATAAACAAAATTTCTTATATCCCTAAATCAGAATTTATCTTGTCATCACTTTTCTTCTAATTTTCTTCTCTCCTCTCTTCTATCTTCATCTTGGAGAAAGTAATTTTATTTATTCATGTCAGATATATTTCTACAAGACTTTCATGTGTTTAATGATTCATATTGTAGTGATGTTTTTGATATGTTAGATGAATCCCTTAATGACTTCATCTCAATAGAATCATCCTCTATGACTCCTAAAACATCTCTTTGTCAAAGATTAATTAACAATTAAATATGAAAAACCAAAAATTATTGTGCATCTTTGTTCTAATGTTCCTCAACCACAAGCTAATCATGTTCTTAATATTTGAGGTGGTCCAAACCCACCTCAACCTCCTGGTTACATTCTAAAATTTACAAAACAACTTACTCAAAACAATAATCTTGATCAAAATGTGTCACATGAACCTCATTATCATGTAGTAGCTCACACATACAATACTTGAAACAAAAAACAACCTAAAAAACACCAATTGCTCCTACTTTTGTTTTTCTTTCTAGACCTTTCTTCCTTTAGCAACTTGTCTTCCTCAACATGTTATTAAAGATTATGATCTTGTTGAGCACCTTGTGTTGCTCCTACTAATATCTCACTCTAGGAATTGATACAAACTTGGCCTACATACCACGAGATGCTCCAGGAGATCTTACAGAAGATAATTGTACCACCTTATATTAGACTAAATGATGTAGCAACCTTGTTAGATTGTATGCATGAGAAAAAGTTAAACATTGCATTCCACCAACATGAGTTATGTTCTCTTTAGATTCAATGACAACATGATCCTCTCATGATTATAGTCATCATTAATTGAAATGGGATAAAATGTAATCTAATTGATAATGGATCAAACCTTATTGTTTGTATCATTGACATGTTGCATAAGATCAATGTAGATACAACTCTCATAAAAAATGATACTCTTTCTATTTGTGGCTTTGATCGTTTTGGTAGATAGTCATTAGGTAAAATAACACTACCAGTTGAGGTAGGACCTGTGATTTTTCCTACCTTTATCCATGTCATTCTTGATTCTCTTTCTGTAGACACTGAAAAATGACTTAATCGATGTCATATATTTAAATCAGATTTACTAACATCATTTCCTCATTAATCCATCCTCTTTTCGCTTAATTAATTTAATTATCTTAGCTAATTAATTAATTGCATCATTTTCATCTATTAGCCTTGTAGACACTCCAAATATCTTGATTGATATCATGCACTCGATTCTGATTCACTAACTTTGATTCTTCCTTGATCATTTCTTTACTAACCAATTAATTGAATAATCTTTATTTAATTAATTCATCAAAATTCATCTTTAATTAAAGCCTAATGTTTCCTCTTTGATTAAATAAATCAACTTTATTTAATTAAATCCTAATGTTCTCTCTTTGATTAAATAAATCAAATTTATTTAATCCTAATGTTCTTCATTTAATTAAATAAATCAAATTTATTTAATTAAATTACTAATCTTCCACTATCTTCTCATTTGATTTAAATAAATCTAAATATCTAAATCAAATGTCAAATCAAACTAACTTCATCTAAGTTAATTAATCACAAATTAATTAACTCCTAAATCCTCAAATCCTCTAGCTTTTGCAATTTGCACATATAAATAAATTTATTTGATTTATTAATTCCTCTATTTCTATTCAAATATGGCATCTCTTTGGAATATTCCATCAATTTTAAATCTCCCTCCCAAAGGACTTTGTCCTCTAACATGGCATTAAAGGCTCTTACATGTCCCTTTTCTTGAGCCAACTTGGCATTGACTCCTCTTACAACTCTTCTTCCACAAGCCATCTTTTGAATTTCAAAATCCACCTACATGCATTTCGCATGCACATTGTTCAAAATGTGCTCCACCCTCCCTTCATTAGCATGTTGACAAGTGGAACAATGCCATTGGTCCATCTTTAATCCCACATCCTCCCCATTCTTCAATCCTTCATCCTTCTTCCTTATAAATAGAGGCCTTCTCTATTGATTTGAGGGAGAGAGGTTTATGCAAGTTTATGATCCAGAATTTCATCCACGGTAGCATAGAATTTCTCCATCATAGCTAGGTTTTTAGAATTTTGCATCAAAGTCATCTTGTTCATCACACATCCATCATCAAGCTTATCAAGGGATTGGGAAAGTGCTTCTT
The DNA here is from genome assembly GCA_007258455.2 of Sequoia sempervirens. Lineage (NCBI taxonomy): Eukaryota > Viridiplantae > Streptophyta > Pinopsida > Cupressales > Cupressaceae > Sequoia > Sequoia sempervirens. The sequence goes on along the minus strand of VDFB02334675.1, from coordinate 24,047 downwards.
TCCACATCAAAGAAGCACCAATCCCCCTATGGGATGTTGGTTTGAGCATTAGAATAGAGTTTCATTTGTGATTTATTTGCATAGTTTAAGATATTTTGCTTTGTTTCCATATTCATATGTTCAAAGAATTTCATAGGGAATGCTTGTTTATACTTGTTTGAGGACTAATGTTTTCTTTTTTTCCATGTTTGAGCAGGTTTAGGCAAAGCATTCACATTTTGGCTCTAGAGGGAGAGCAAACCTTTCAAAATTAACATGTGTTTTGTCAAAATTTTGTTGTTTTTTCAAATTTTTGTGTCTTCAGGGAACGACACTGAAAGGTGCAAAGAGTGATGTTATCAGTTTGGGATAGCTATATAGTGACATTGTCTGCACTTCAAAACATGATGTTGAAGTCATTCTCCTGAGGCTGGACCAAACAAACTCCAAAGGGAAACACTGAAGAGAAATAGTGACAAAATTACAGTCTTCATTTTTCCACAGAGCGACGCTGACCTCACCAGAGTGACATTGACTTCTTCAAACAGTGACGCCTTCGTGGATTGCAATGTTGGAGTTGGGTAAAAGGTCAGTTTTTTAGTTTGACTTTAACATGTGCTTTTTATATTGATCACCTTTGACTTTTAACCTCTCTTGTGACACTGTTCTTGTAGGCTAATCAGCTTTTGTAGGTTGAGGAGATCAAAGAGGGAAGAAGGGAACAAAGAAAAGGCTTCCTATCGCATTATCACTTGATTGTAACAAGTTTTTTTAAACACTTTGGTAACAATTATAATCCCACTCTTAAGGCTTTTTTTATCTTCAATTTTAGGACTCAAATAAATTTCATTTCGGTCTTAAAAAAGAACAATAAAAAGGTTAAAAAGAACATTAGGAACTTCCTAGAGTTGGTTATGGATTTAAGAATTGAACAAACAACTCCAAACATTTCATCTTTGTGCTATAAAAAGAATCCATTACTGCTTTTGAGGTCTAAAATGAACATGTGTCTTCTTTGTTTTGTAATCTTTTTTACAAATTAATATCATTTAAAAGGCATATGCACTTCTCTCGCTCTTCACAGAAATCCTGAGAATCAAAAGTCTTTCGGTGATATTAGGTTGTCTAAAAGATTTCCTTCACTCTTCAATTTGGGCTTTAAAAATTGAGCAAATCTTGCTAGTGCGAGTTAAGTATATCGTGTGTGTTCTCTCTTTGTTCATGCAAACAAAGATTGATTGAACTACGGATGTGCTTGTGCACTGTTGTTTACCTTTAGAGGGGCCTTCCTAAGACCAATTTGAAGGTGACTCCAACTAATTTTTCACTCGGGCCGGTATACAAATGGATAAGACTAAATTGTCAAGTCCTCATGGTATGTAGGCCTTAGCCATACAGTATCTTTCAGAATCGGATACTATCGTAAAAAGTATAAGCGCCCCTAGTAGGATTGATTAAAGCCTTTAGTGGCTTGTTGGATGCTTGAAAGGTGTCATGTCCCTGATCGCCCTGACTAAGAACCAATTTGTATAGAGGCCAAAATCCTTACTATTTTTTGGTGTAGCTTAGAGAAAAACACACAAGAGAGTTAGGAAATTCAAATCTAATCTATTCAAATTATGCTAATCAATCCTCAAAGCTTAGATAATCGAGCACAAAAGAAAGCTAAGAACAACATGCATAAAAGAAACTACTTTACCAAACATGCGATCAATTCCATTGAATGACCTCCTTTACTCTTCTCCATTTCGTCTGTGTAGTGTACTTGCCCTCAAATTTTCAAAGTTCATGCAAGCATAGCCTAAGTGTTGTGATTAAGACAAAACATCAAAGATTCAAGATAATTGCTCTAAAAGTCATACAATTTCGAGAGAGATTGGAATGATAAATGACAAATCAATTTATAGAAAATTGATCATTCAAACGACAGGTCAGGATTGAAAGATCAACAGATGGTTGAGATCGATAGATTAGTCATGCATTCTAATAACTGTTAGTAGTGACTTGAGTGATACAAATTAGAAATAGAAATAAAGATTAAATAAATTATTTAATCTTCAAGTTTGGTGTTTGAAAACAAAAGAATTATCTTTGCATGACAAAGATAAAGATGGCTTAAAGCAACTTTCTGTTCGAATGCACACACAAGATTTAATTAATTAAATAGGAATATTTAATTAATATGCATGTACACGCAATTGAGTTGGAACTAGATGACTAAATGATATGACGAAGAGATTACTTGAGAAAGTAGCTCAGACATTAAATCCAAAGTTAACTGCGCGATTTAAATAAATGTCGAGTCGAGTCAAAGTGAATATTTAGATAATTCACACAATTATCTAAATATAGAGGAATTTGTTAAAATAGGATTTATGAATTAAATAATTCTTTTAATTCAAGATTTGATGTTTGAAGAATAATTAAATAAATAAGATTTATTTAATTAAGTGATGAAGGGGTTTAAATGAATAATCAAATAAATAAAAGAATTTATTTAATTATAGTTGAAATATGATAAAGGTAAATTAAATAAGAATTTATTTAATTTGAAAAGAAGGATAAGGTTAATTAGTAACATAATTAAATAAAAAGTGTTTATTTAATTAATCAGATAGAATAAAGAAAAGTGTGAATTAATTAAATAATTACGATTATTTAATTAATAGATGAAATGAAGACTTTAGAAAATAATTAAATAATTGACATTATTTAATCATGACCATGGAAATACGAATTATGAAGAAATGTTGAAGTTGCAGGCTTAGACCAGATTTTGGTGTCTACATTTGGTATAAGAACGGTTGTTCTGAAGTTGTCCCACATACTTGCGGTTCTTTGTAGAGATGAGAAGTTCGTCATGGGAGATTCATGAGAACTGAAGCTTGGCTGACCCGAGAAGTGTGTGTCGTGGAGGGGAGCCAGTGTTGTCAAGCTTCTAGTCATCCACTTTGAATAAGTGCATCTGGATTTATCCAAGTGGGAATTCAACAAATATTGTCTCTTTTTATCCTAGGGTTGTGCATCATTTTGGAATCAAATCACTTTGCTTGGATCTAAAACATTGAAAAACAAACATTACAAAAAATCCTCAAAATTTCAAACCCTTTAGTAGGAGAAAATACCTTTGAAAAGATCCAAGTGTTACTGCTTGTCCCTAGGGATTTCATCCTTAGAGGCTTCTAAGCATTTGGATTTATATCTCAATTTTCTCTCACTAAAGTCAACATTAGGGGACTATTGCCTTGATTTCCTTGATTTCCACACAATGGACCTTGTGGGATGAAAAGAAATTGAGAACATTAGACATTTAGTTTGAAAATCTAAGGCAAGAAAGTGTTTGTGGTAAAAATAGCTCATTAAGCAAAGATAAGAAACAATTGGACCCCACACATGTTCTTTTTCAAATGATTTCCTGAAAGATCAAAATATAAAAACCAAATCCTAAAAGTCTTAGTCCAAGAGCTCTCAAGAAACGTCTTTCAACACTTTATGAATTTAGAGAGAGATTGGTCTTTAACTTTTACAAATGTGCTTCAAAGAACAATCCCAATTTGTATTTGTTTTACTATTTTCAAAATCCAAGTCTTTTTCAAAGGTTTGAGTTTCTCACATAGGAAGTATAACATGTTCTTCAATACCGAGGACTTGTAAACAAAAGTCTATCTTGGTTCACTTAGGATCAAAATCAACAATTTCATCCATCCTCAAACATCAATCAAAATCCATCTCACAAAAAACTCTTGAAATCTTGGAAAAATCCTTCATACTAGACTTTTGGAAAATCCTTTAAATCAAATCAAAATTATCTTGTTTGACTAAGTGTGTGTGGATGCATCCTTCTTCTTACACTTAGTTAAATTATCATCTTGTGGACAAGTTTATTCCAAGACAACATCTAACCTCTTGTATTTTATGAGTTCATTATCAAATCCAAATCAAATCAAAATCAAATCCAAATCAAGTCAAAATCAAATCCAAATCAAATCCAAAATTAAAAAATCCAATGTCCTAAAGTCTAGTATCTCCTTCAAGGTTTCTTAAAAATTCAATCATTCACATCATCCATCTTTCATTATCTCATCACCACCCTTTGATCCTTAACATCTTAGACTTTCTTTTTTGTACCTAAAGTTTAGATCAATTCAGGAAGTTAGAGGTTCACCTCCCACATTCCTGGAAATTGATCCTTATTTTATGGTCCAAACTAGATTTCAACACAAGAAGAACATGGAATATAAAATTGCTCGATACATCATGAGTGATCCAATTCAACCAAACTATCAAAACTCACATTTATACAATCCATACATGGTATCATTATCTCCTACAAACCTCAATGGTACAACAAATGTGAGTATGCCCAATCTCAATTTTAGAACACCTTTCCCTATTGTAGATTTAAATCAAAGTACAAACCTAAAAATCTATCAACTAAAATAATCAATACATGAGTCTTCAAAAAAACAACATTATCCCACCAAATCCAAAACATTCCAAATGTGAATATACCAAGTACAAGTTTACCAAACATGAACATTTCAAATCCAAACTTGGTAAACTTTGGGATAGATATGTTTGTGAGTCATACAAATGTTGTTCAAATTCCAAACAATATGTTAACAACTCCATGTATTGATCCAAGTCAAGGTAACACCATGCAAAATCAAAGTTACCTAAATCAAAGCAATGTGATTCCCAACCATAACAATGTTCATTTTCAACCTATAATTCCAAATCCAAACATATGCCCAAATTAGAACATTGTCCAAAATCAATTTGTCCATGACCCCATACAAACACCACAAGTAAACATTTCAAATATGCTTGAAAAAAAACCAAATCAACTAGATCAAGGGTGTCAAGATCAAGATCAAAATCAAGATCAAATTTTGCGAGATCATATTGCTATACTTAGAAAATTCATTGATTCATATCACCAAGAGACATCTCCACCCCAAAATCAATAGACTCTTCCATTTGTAAAACCATGTCACCAAAGCAATGAGTTGTTTCCACAACCACATCAAGAACAATATCTCCAATATCAAGAGGTTGGATATCAAGATCAACAACATCAACAACAAACCCAATCACCACATCTCTAAGATCAATCACCACATCTCCAAGATAAATCACTACAACTCCAAGATCAATCACAACTATTCATCAATGAGCACCTTGAAGATATTTCTACCTCATCCAACAATCAAATCAACATGCTTCAAGAGTCACTTTTCAATCATGATCACAATCCACCAAAAATACCCAACAATGATCCAATTCAAGAAATGTCAATATCATTTGATCCTATGGTTGAAAACATTGACAATCTCTTCACCACAATTGTTGAATACAATGATCAAGATCTATCCATAAATGAGCACCTTGAAGATGTTTCCACCTCATCCAATGATCAAATCAACATACATCAAGAGTCACTTTTTAGTCATGATCAAAACCCCTCAATAATATTTGATCTATTTCAAGGAGTGTTAGAATTATTTGATCCTATTGAAATAATCCATGATCCATCGACCAATTATCATGTTGAAAATGTCTCTACATCACCTAATGAGTTAGAGGACATATCTCAAGAATTTATTCCAAATCATCATCAGCATCTTTCACCAAAGTCTAACAATGGTCCTTTCCAAGACATATTGACATTCTTTGACCTCATGGTTACAGATATTGAAGGAATCCTCCACTCAACATTTGATCCAAGTCCACTCAAAGATCAAGAGGATATTGAGCCACTTCCCATTCCTAATTAAGATATACAAGAAACCTTTATAATCAATCCATCCTTTGAAATTGACCCATGTTAAGAACTTGATCCAAAGCATGTCAAAAGCAATTCTGAAATCATTCAAGATCAAGAATTTATATCTCCGAGCTACTACAATGATCTAATGGACACTCTCCAATCTATACAAGATGTCACAAATGATTATCATATCCATATAGCAGATATTCCTCCATCTACCTCTTGAAGAAGCATTAAAATCTAATATTCCACAAGATCAATCCAAAGATATCAATCAGGAAGCTATCCCACACATGGACGATCCTATCACTTATAAACTTGGATCACTTACCTTTTAAGGGAAATCTATCACCTTTGAAGATCCACGATAGAGTAGAGAAGGATTATCACCTTGTTTCCAAGGTAAATCATATCCTATTGCAAATAAAATGTTTCAACAGATGAATTATCAAGGAAAGGGATTTGGCCTACATGAACAGGGTATCCTAGAACTAGTGCAGATTATTGGCAATCCTAGGCATCAAGGTCTTGGTTATTTGAAAATTAAGGGATCTAAAAATATCATTGGTACCTCTATAATATTGGGGGCAATTTTATCTAGTGCAAGCATCAACATAGGGAGCATGAAGAGTCCTTATGGTGAAACCAATGTCAATAATACAACCAGCTACATCATGAATCTTCATCCACCCATCACCCCATCCATGAATTGGGACCAACATCAAAGGAAAGATTTGAATCAAAGTACAAAGAACATTATTAAATAAAAAGAAGTCAGGAAGCATAATGGATAAACCAAATACATATGGATACCAAAGAATACAAAGAAAGATTATCCCTATCAAACTCCATTAGTCAAAGAAACTATGGGGAAAAATAAAAAATGGAAAAGTATCCATCAAAGATGTCCACAAAGGAAAAAGAAGGCTTCTCAAGTGACATACAAAGTATATCAAGTGATTGGTCCTAATCCCATGCACACTTTCGTATCCACCCATCATTGCTCATCTTCCCAAGTTTGGAGAGTCAAAGGTTCCAAACTATCAACCAATCCATTTTTTATTCCTAAACACACTTCATCCACACCTCCACGCATGATATCCAATTCTCGCATTAACCATGTATTGGCAGCCACCCTTCATCATAAGGATTCAAAAGGCACTCTATCATGATGTGCGCACAAAGACAAAGTTAACTCCAGTATCAACAAAGTAGATCAGGAATCTCAAAAGTTGTATTCAAGTGCACATATCTTGGAAAAACAACTTCTTCGAGTAGGATATTGATGGCACATTATGACAGAAGCATCTACATCAACACCACCAGGTGATTCAACATGAGCTTAAAAATATTTCATAGAGAAATACAAAAAAATCAAAAAAAGGATTGAAACCAATAAAGAAAAAATCATCCTCCAATGAAAACCACTATGGTGGCACTTTGGATAGGTACCATGATGAAAACCTAGCAAATAGGTGTCATGTGTAGAATCGAGCATCTACGTGTGCTAGTTCAAGTGGAATCATCTCATCACATCCATGATAAATCCAACATTCCATCCATCTCATCCATAATAAATCCATTCATCAATGAACCATTTATCCAATCCATTTTCATCCATCTACATTCATAGTCCAAGTTATCTTGATCTTGACAAAATTTGGTGCACACTTTACACTTGCTTATGGTAGACATCTTGACATGGGTCATTTTCATTGATCATATCCTACCTAGCATTATAGGATCCATGAAGCATTATCCAAATGAGCATCCTTTATTTGAACACCTTATCTTATCACAAGATAATCCTTGGAATCCTTTGCATGCTTACCATATCCATCCATCCATACATTTATCCAAGCATCCACCCATGGAATTCCATACATTGCTAGACACTAGAGACAAATATTTACATCTTGCTTCGGGAATAAATCTTGATCTATATCCTCTAACTTATGCGGTGATCTAAACATTAGAAAACATAAAATCAAATTGGTCAAAGCATTTGTGAGCCAAAATCCAAATAACTAGCCCATGGCATATTTTGATGAGAAGATGTTCCTTATCAATTTTTATCTTTAATCAAACATCGATCCAAAAAATCAATATTAGTTTCATCTAACATGTGCATCAACATCACATCAAATCATCCAAAACCAACTTTTTTTCCAAACCAAGCTTCACAAATCTTGATCAATCAAATCCAATCAATCCATCATCATCTTGGGAAATCCTTCCCAATCCTTGTGTTTCTTAACACTATCCTTTCATTTTTGTGTATCCTCAACAATGTTATCATCATCAATCTTGATCAATCAAATCTAGTCAATCCCTCATCATCTCAGGATATCCATCCCAATCTTCGTGTTGCTTAAACACTATCCTTGGATTGTTGTGTATCCTCAACAATGTTATCATCATCAATCCATCAATTAGATCAATCAACCCTAGCTTGGTTTTCAACAAAATCCCCAAACAGAGCACTGATGTCATCACACATATCCATATCCAAATTGTCAAAATCATGCAAAAATCCAAAACATATCAAAATCCCAAAATAGGTTAAAAAGTCAAAAAAAGTCAAAAACATGCTATTTGAACTATGTCGTCTCTGAGCTTAAACGTAGGAAAGACTAATCTTTGATCAGCCCTCGAGACACAAAAACACAAAAACATTCAAAAAACAAAAAATCCAAGAACATTCATAAAATCTCATAAAACACAAAAACATTAAAAATTTTAAAAATCAAAACATTTGTAAAACATCTTGAAAATACCAAAAACAGCCTAAAAAACATTTCAAAAATACCAAAAACATTCAAAAAATCCAAAAAATCCAAAAAATCATCCATCCCATTTCTCTTTCACCCGTAATAAACTTCCACTCACAATAAATCGATCGTCACCTTCACCCTTCGGTAACACAATCGAAAATAGGTATAGCAAATTGAAAGTGTGAACTCAAACATCAAAAAATATTAAGCTTAGGTCAGTAGGTTAAAAAGTTGGTCAACTCTTCATATCAATAGCCTATCATCCAATCAATCTCACGATCATTTGATAACATCATGTCCTAGGATGCACCCCTCCTACAATGGACATCAACATCAGGCATCACCATAGTTTAGTCTTGGCTAGAGGTATGAAGAACATCAACTTGTTTGTTTACCTAATATTTGTGCTCATTCCAATGACCTCTTGATGATTTCTATCAAAATGATTTAAAGAGAAAGGAATGGGGCATTGATCATTATCTTTTTATCTGTTTTGCTTGTTGTATATTCTTGTAATATAACCTTGGTCATGCTTACTTTGTTTGGTCTATAGGGAGGGTGTTTTGGGTATCTTGTTGACCACATGGGAAGGTTTTTTTTTTCTATGTTTTGGTCTGAGATGTTTGAAATATTTGAACTACATCCTAAATAAGGTTTTATATGTCAAGTGTGAACAAGGATACTCCTAATTGATTGTCAATTCAAAGTCCATCGCACTAGGTACAACTCCATCCTAGTTCTTTATACCTTGATGCATCGTATCTATGTGTGTTATCAAACATAAGGTAAGTAATCTCTTTACGTCCCCAATCGATGATAAGCGAAACATCATCAATCTCTCATCATTATTTCTAATAAAGTCTCGACAGATCATGGACTTGTTGGATCCTCTTTTCATCATCTCATTTCTTCTTTCTTCTCTTTATGCTAACATGGTATCATGGCAGTCGACCAAAACATCACCAATGCATCCATCATGCATCCACAAACCATTAGCATACATACATCTCATAATCATAGCATATGACATCATCCATCTCACATGCCTTGCATTATCATTTAAGTTGTTTAGGATAATATAGATTTGTTATTCTAAGCATCTTAATCCACCTCATTTGCATCATCATCATAATATAGATCTGTTAGTCTAAGCATCTCATTACATAACCATCCATATGTCCATCTTGAACCTCTTTGTCTTGATATTGACCCTAAAATTGAACTTTTTGCCTAATCTCTTGAGGGGGCAGTGTACCAGCACAATTCTTCTTGCTAGGGCAGCAATGGGGCATTCAAAGAAATCAGAATTTTTTTTGAATTTTGATCTTGGCAAGGTTATTCTTTGAACCAATGCAACAAGTACATTGCTTCAAAGAGGGGAAAAATGTAGTCACTCAAAATATCTTGATTGATATCATGCACTCGATTCTAATTCACTAACTTCAATTCTTCCTTGATTGTTTCTTTACTAATCGATTAATTGAATAATATTTATTTAATTAATTCATCAAAATTCCTCTTTGATTAAATAAATCAACTTTATTTAATTAAATCCTAATGTTTCCTCTTTGATTAAATAAATCAACTTTATTTAATTAAATCCTAGTGTTCTCTCTTTGATTAAATAAATCAACTCTATTTAATCCTAATGTTCTTCATTTAATTAAATAAATCAAATTTATTTAATTAAATTACTAATCTTCCACTATCTTCTCATTTGATTTAAATAAATCTAAATATCTAAATCAAATGTTAAATCAAACTAACTTCATCTAAGTTAATTAATCACAAATTAATTAACTCCTAAATCCTCAAATTCTCTAGCTTTTGCAACTTTCACATATAAATCAATTTATTTGATTTATTAATTCTTCTATTTCTATTCAAATATGGCATCTCTTTGGAATATTTCATTAGTTCGAAATCTCCCTATCAAAGGACTTTGTCCTCCAACATGGCATTGAAGGCTCTTACATGTCCCTTTTCTTGAGCCAACTTGGCATTGACTCCTCTTACAACTCTTCTTCCACAAGCCATATTTTGAATTTCAAAATCCAGCTACATGCATTTAACATGCACATTGTTCAAAATGTGCTCCACCCTCCCTTCATTAGCATGTTGACAAGTGGAACAATGCCATTGGTCCATCTTTAATCCCATATCCTCCCCATTCTTCATCCTTCATCCTTCTTCCTTATAAATAGAGGCCTTCTCTATTGATTTGGGGGAGAGAGGTTTATGTAAGTTTATGATCCAGAATTTCATCCAAGTTAGCATAGAATTTCTCCATCATAGCTAGGTTTTTGGCATTTTGCATCAAAATCATCTTGTTCATCACATATCCATCATCAAGCTTATCAAGTGATTGGGAAAGGGATTCTTTCCACATCAAAGAAGCACCAATCCCCTTATGGGATGCTAGTTTGAGCATTAGAATAGAGTTTCATTTGTGATTTATTTGCATAGTTTAAGATATTTTTCTTTGTTTCCATATTCATATGTTCAAAGAATTTCATAGGGAATGCTTGTTTATACTTGTTTGAGGACTAATGTTTGCTTGCTTTTCCATGTTTGAGTAGGTTTAGGCAAAGCATTCACAAGCCTAATTAATTAAATCGGGTTAATTCATCTCTTTTCGCACTATCACTTCATCTCATTAAATTAAATAAATCAAAATATTTGATTTAATCTCCTAAGTCATCTTATTTAATTAAATAACCCTGAGTTATTTAATTAAATATCATTTCACCCCTCCCCTATTTATTAAATCATCTAATTTAATAAATATTATTTAATTCTTCTAATTCCCTAATTGCATAAATTAAACCTTGTTTAATTAGCAATTAAACTAATTTTCCTCTAATCAAAGGGAATATTCCCATGGAATATTCTTTATCCTTTTTTTCACAATTAAAACTTTGTTTTAGTTTGTAAATTACCTTTTTTCCTCATCCTAAAAGAATATTCTAAGGAATATTCTCTCTCCTCCAATCAACTCACTTAGCTTCAAATGCAAGTTAGCCTTTAACCTCTTAAGCAAGTTACCTTTGACCTTTGTGAGTAGGTCAAAAGTGTGTTTGTTTGAGGCAAGTGTGAGCCCTTGATCAACTTTCATCATGCATTCTCATCCGTTGATGAGAACCCATGATCCATGCCTCTCATCCCCTTCATCTTGAACCATTCATTAAGCTTTTTGATCTCAACCATTCATTCCTCATTTTCTCTCCTATAAATCGATCACTATTTGGAGACAAATGGATCCATATTTTTTGCAAACCTATGTTGTTGAATTTACTCACATGCACACTCATCTTTTACTCATTTTTTAGCTTGTTTTAGTTTATTTTGATTGTATAATAACTTAGAGCATCCATTAATGTCTTCCATGCATCCATCTTAGTTTGTAAATAAATTAGGGTTTTCATTTTTTAGCATAATTTTAGCTTAGATTAGCTTATCAATTGCATAATTAGATCATTTGTAGCATAAAATCATGGTAACTTATCATGTTCATTTTAGCATAAATTAGGTTTCCATAAACCAAACACCATGCTTTCATCGATTCTCTTCCATGGAATCGATTGAAACAAGCTCACTAATTAGGGGATTGGGAAAGGGTCATCGTTCCACATCAACGCGACACCAATTCCACAACAAGATAAGTTTTAGATGGATTAGAATAGATTTTTTGAAAGCTTTCATGATTTAGCATGTTAGGTTTTGATGAAATTTTTGATTTTAATTTTGTTTGATTGATATTTTTGGGATTCAAGTATTGGTGGCTCCATTATGCTTCAATTCTTCATGGATCAAGTGTAATTCAGCTAATACCAATATTTTTCGTATCATATTCTAGCACTAGAAGGAGGGAAAACCAATCATTTAATTGTTTTTTAGCTTGAATTCTAAGTTCATGTTGTTTTGTAGGTTGTACTGATGCTCAAACCACAAGCAGTGATGCTAATTCAATAGCATCGCCATATAGTGATGCCCAAGCAGTTTGAAATAGTGACACATATTTAATCTATTAACGTTGATTTAAATATAGTGACGCGTATATAATTTGAAGATATCGTGAAATGCAAACAGCGACACTCAAACTCACTAGACCGATTCTTTCAATTTCCAAATAGCGATGCATTCATTAGCAGCAACACCCATCAAAATAGCAACGCAATCATGCTCACTGGTCTTGTTGCAGAGCGATGCCTGTTTTCACTAGAGCAACACCCAAATCTCAAACTACGATGCTATCGTGTTCAGCGACACTCAACCAGGGTAAGAAATTTTACATTTTTTTTTTGACATGTGACTTAATTTCTTTAGCTTATCTGATCACTAATGAATGTCTGACCGTGTTTTGATTGTTAGACTAACAAGGTTTTGCAAGGTTTAAAGGCATGGAGTGAAAGTGAAGAAATCCTCTCCTATCTTAAAATTATATAATTGTAACAAGTGTTCAATACTGTGGGGCAATTATTACCCAATTTCATACTTTCTACTTTTGGTTTTAGGAAATGCACTAGAGTTCAATTGGGTTTAAAATGAATGTTCAAAGTTGGATAAAATTAAACTCTCATATCACATCTTTCAATTGGGCTTAAAATTGAACAAGGCAAACTCATCTTTCAATTGGTGCTTAAAATGAATTCATCATTGCTTTGAAAGGTTAAAATTAACAATTGTTTGCTATGTTTTGTGATTTTCAATTTTTTTGGTGAATGCGTATGCAATTCTCTCAGGTCATTTGGTGATCTTGATAAATAGAAACATTCCCTAACACTTTGCAAAATCACTCACATCTTTCAATTTGGGTTTAAAATTGAACAACCATGCTAGTGTGATAAAAGGCATAGCATGTGTTCTCTCTTTGTGCATGTAAGAAAAGATGATCAAAATACTGATGTACTTACTCACTATTGCTCACCTTTAGAGGGCCTGACTTGGTGGGAAAAAGTACTCACCCCAAGGGAATGACCTAAGCGGTAACAAGCATAACCCAAGCTCTTCCAAACCGCTATATAAATTTGTGGTTGCAATTAAAATCATAATCAATGGGAAGCGGTACATGATAGCTCTCCCTTAGTATCTTTGTGATGTGTAAATCCCTTGTTCTAAGGGTTGGGAGACCTCTCACAAGGATTTTATCATTGCACCCCCTAAACTGGATGCCCTTATTACAAACCTTTGTGTAGAAGCCAAAAATCCCTAATATTTGTTGATGTCAGGAACGGTCATTCTGAAGCTGCCCCACATTTGTACTACTCAATTGTAGAAATAGAAAAACTCCTTTTAATCTCTATATTTTAAGGATTTTGAGATTTGGTGATCCTGAGAAGTGTGTGTCGTGGAGGGGAGCCAGTGTCGCCAAATCTCTAACTGTTTACATTGTCTAGTGTTTGGATAAATCCTAGTGGGGATTCAAAAAATATAGCCATTCCATCCTAGGGTTGTAATGATTGTGAGTCAATTTAACACTTTTTTTAATTTCAAAACAATCCAAAAACAAACATTCACTATCCAAATTTCAAACACTTTGGCTTAAATATGGACTTCTTGAGTTAGCCTTGATATTATTGCTTGTCCTAAGGATTTATCCTTAGCGATTTCTAAATATATTGATGTTAATCTCAAACCCATATTTACCAAAGAGAACATAGGAAATTATGGCTTTAACCTCATGATTTTCATTGGACATTGTGAAAGTTATGATGTTTTTGACATAAACATCTAGTTTGGAAACATAATCAAAGACAAGTGTTTGTGGTAAAATCAATTCACTTAAGCAAAGATAATTTGACAAATGAACCCCACATGACTATTTGGAGACCAATTGTTCCCGTTGAACAACTTGATCTTCCAGGTACTATAATTCATCCAAACTTTGAACTCATAAACGATGAACAAACAAATCTCATTAGTAGTTTGAGAACCTTCACTTTTGAAAACAAGGAAACAAACACATAGTGGAGAAACACAACAACCATTCTAGATGAAGAAGAGGAACACACCGATATTGAGGATGGAAGGCCCCTATTTCCACCACCCATGTGGCAATAAATATCTTCCTTTTCTCCCATAAACTTAAACTATTTCCACATGATCTTGTGAAAAATCAGGATTCCTAAGCCAAATTTTACAGGTCCTCATTTTAGACTTAGGAATCTTACTCCAAAAGCTATTTAGAAACACCTTCGAGCAGTTCACAAAAATAGAAATAGATTGGTAGCAAACTTCTATAGACACGCTTCAAGGTATAGTCCAGAATTGTATGCATTCTTTTGGAGTCAAAATCCTGGTCTTTTTCATGATACTCAACTCCTCTAAATGATTCATCAAACAGTCAAAATTCATAGGGGAAAATCACCAGCACTCCATTTCAGACATAGGAATCATAAAACAAGGTATAGTCAAAAGTGGGCTTCAATATTTTACTTCAACCGTTACACTTTGTTGAGAAAATTTTATGCCTGAGCTAGGAGAGCCCGAACAGGTTTGAACATTCCCATCTACCCTCTCATTTTCTAGGATTTTGAACATTTTAGAGGTCTAGCATCATTCTTACTACCTTGAACTTGTCAAAATGAAAGGTTCACTTTAGGTCAACATTGGGTCAAACATTTCACCCACCCCTTCATCAAATTTCATCCTTCACCTCATCTATCTTTGCAAAATTTTAAAAACACCAACACTTTGGGACTTAAACATCAAACCAGTTTGCTACCTTGGCTACTTTGTATGTGAAATGTATCATTTTCCATGCACTTATTTGAGATAGTTATCATCTTTGAACTAGTTTATTGTGAAGGTCATGAGTCTACCCTAAAGATTTCCAAGTTCATAAACATCTTTTATCCCAACATCAAAACATCAAACTCAATTCAAAAGTGTTGTCCCAAAACATTTGCAAAGATCACTCCCCACATCACCCATATTTTCATCCCACATTATCATCATTGCTCCCAAAAGACTTAGAGCATCCCTTTTACCTAGGTTTGAGTCAACTATAGAGTTCAAACATTACAAAACTCAACACAAATCTCCCATAGCTAACACCAAATTTATGGTAAAGATGAGATCACAACACAATAGAATCATGGAAAAAGACAAAGTTACATTTACCTAAAGTGATCCAAATCCTTTATAATTTGATCCTAGAAGTCATGTTACACCATTGTAACAACCATAATCTCCTTCAGGACCATATGAAATTGAAGACATCATAAATAACCCATTTTAGTTCACTAGAGAACTTTTAGAACATCAACCTTTTGAAGTGTAGCTTCTATCTCCCCAATGTTTGTAGCACAGAGTTTAACACAGGATTTCACAACTCCATCACAAGGGCTAATTCAAACTTACATACCTAGTCTTGTAACCAACCTTGCTAAATATTTTGGTCACACATCACCATTGAAAGTAGTATACTTGTGGGTACTCTTGAAACTAATCCTCCACCTCCCACCACCATTTGGACACCTACATTTCGTGCTCCTCTTGTTCCCAAATATCCAAAATAGCCACACAATCCACTTGAACTTCATTATTCCATCACCACTTCAACATTTTAGGGAAATCCTTCTTCATCCACACCTATGAGTACCACAAGTATTCCTACCATCATGCAGAGCGGTACAAACCAAAAATCTCAAAATAGCACACAAGAGCATGTCAATAGCATATCACAAAATCAAACCTCAACACAAATAGGGACATCTTTATCCAACCATCTAGTGGGTTCATCCATTCCATCTACCATTACCACATCATCCACTATCAATCCACCTTAAAACAATCTCTTGTTTACAAGTTCCATCAACCTTGGGAATACCTTGATCACAAATCCTTTGTTTACATCTTTTGCACAAGGCAATTCTCAAAACATAAGACAAGGGAATCTTTTCAATCAATGGACTCAAGGTCCTAGTGTGTCATTTCCATTGCAAAATTTAATGACATCATCTTTTCCAACAAGCCCCTTTTCTATGCCAAATCAATCAGGACCTCAAACATACATTCCTTCACCTCATTCTACCATATTGCAAGGAATGTTAAACCAAGGGAATCCTCCAACTTTCACAAGCAATCCGCTAACCACTCAAAACATTAATATCCCTAATCCTTCACAAATATCTCAACAACCACCTGATCCCACATTACAAGCACATGCCTTAGCTCTACAGCAAGCACAAAAAAATTATCAACAATCCATACAACAATAGCAAGCAGCTATAGCACAACAACAACAACAAAAAGCACAACAAGAAGCCTTAGCAGCTCAACAACAACATCAAGCTCAACAAGAATCCCTATCACAACAACAACATCAAGCACAACAAACAACCTTAGCACAACAACAACAGCAAGCGGCCATTGCACAAAAAGCTCAGCAAGTAGCTTTAGCAACACAACAAGTTGCACAATAGCAACAAGAACAACAAGTAGCTTTATTAGCACAACAACAACAATAGGCCCAACAACAAGCCCTAGTGATACTACAACAACAACAAGCTCAACAACAAGCCTTACTAGCCCAACAATATTCCCAACAATAGCAACAAGGTTCCTATTTTCCTCATATGAACATCGTTAATCCAAATGCATCGGGAGCATATTCATCACTTTCACAAAATCTCACACCTTCATACACCCCATATAATTCATCTCTCATCCCACCATATGTTCCTCCACCCAATCCGCAAGATGATCTAGCATCACAATTGAAATCACTCTCACAAGAAATGCAAGACCTTCACATGGGAAAGACAAAGAAACCTCATACACAAAACTTGTGTCCTTAACCATTTGATCGAAACATAACAATGATACCATTCCCTCCTGGTTTTGAAATCCCCAAGTTTGACAAATACAAAGGGAGAGGAAGTCATATTGACCATATCAAATAATTTAATGTCATGTGCATGGAAGCGGCTTACAATGATTCATATATAATGTGCCTCTTCCCTCGAAGTTTAATAGGTACTGCTATGGATTGGTTTTCTCATTTTCCTCCTAATATCAAAACTTTTCAAGAAATCATTGACAAATTCATCGATCACTTCTCCTTCAATCTTAACATGGACGTTAGTCTAGAAGAGTTGTACACTCTTAAACAAAATCTAGGAGAAACCTTTGCTAATTTCTTACAACGATGGAGACAAAGAGCTAGTAAAAGCAAGTGGCCTCTTTCTGACGAACAAGTGGGAATCATTATAGCCAACCTTGATTCAAATCTATCATTCCACTTAAAAATGCAATGTATCACATCGTATGATGAGCTTGTTCTGAGAGCCCTTAACATTGAAAGAGCCCTAATCTCACAAGGAAATACTCAAGCCTATAAAGATAACCATCCTTCAACCAGTTTGAATGAAAAACCTCATGTATGGGCTAACAACAAAAATGTAACAAACGATGGTATGGTAGACACTAAGGTCATACTAAGTGCTCCTAGACCCAATAACAATAAATTTGCTAACATCCAACCAACTATCCAACAAATGGTGCCACCTCAAAACAATTAGATCAGTAACACCAACATGTAGCAGAGGCAAACCGATAACATAAACAACTATCCCAAACACAAGTACACATAGTTATCAGAACCCATCAAGACTGTTGGTGTAATTAAAAGTGGTGTACCTTGTCCTAGGTCATAATTACACGTTAGTTAAGTTTACTTAGGGACCACATAGGAGGTATTTGGAGAATTTCCAATTTTGGTGGAATTATCATGTTATTACTTTATCACATCCACCTTTCGTGGACATATCATGTGATTATCTCTCCACCTTTTGTGGGTGATCCACTATTTGTGGTGATTATCACATTATCACTTTTCCACTTTAGGTGGAGTGATAGCTTTTCACATTTGTCTCATGTCATAAGTTTATGACACTTGTCATGATCTTATTCCCATCTATGTTCTCACCTTGGCTATATAACCAAGGGGTCTCCTATGTACTTTTGCTCATTCTATTTTGCATCATTGGAAAAATAAAGTTTATTCTTCTCATATTGTTTCTATCTCTCTTATTCTTGTGCTTTCTATTAGGCCTCTAAATCTTGGGTGGCTACCTTCATAGCCAATTCTTACAAAGACAATCATGAAGAAACTAGTAGAGTCAAATTTGATAACGCTTCCTAACTTTGAAAACTACTAAGAACCACAAGAAAATCCATCCTAGTACAATGAGCGTGATCTCTATGACTTTCATAAAATAAAATGACATAAAAAAAAAACTGCATGAAACTCAAGAATATCATCCAAGATCTCATAGAGAACGATACCATATTTGTTGAGGTACCAACTGGAAACCAAGATCTCAAGATATACAAGACCCCTATGCCTGATCATAACAAAGAAAACAACAATGGAAAAGCTAAGGATTTCACCAATGTTCAACATACTTATTCCAATATAGTTGCCTCCTATGATAGCGTTATCATTGTTTTTACCATCTAAGGAGCTAGTACTAAATGTGGAGTCAGCACACGGCGTGGCAAAATAATCATTTAAGGAGTTGTCCCAACTCAATCTAGGACACATCCTACTTTGCCCACATCTAATCCTAGTAAGTACATCTTGTAGATCAGCTTAAACAGACCCCCACTCAGATATCAATCTTAGAACTCTTAAGATTATCTCCTACACATAGGGAAATATTGGTAAAATCCTTTTCTGAGTCATCCATTCTTGAGAACATTGATACAGATCAGTTTCAAGCTATGGTAGGGCATATCACCAACCATCTTCTCACCTTCTTTGAGCAATATTTACCATTACAACCATCTCATAATCATGATTTACACCTTGAGGTTTCCATCCATAAAAACAAGGTCAAAAGAGTCTTGGTAGATGGAGGTGTTGGTTTGAACATTTGTACCCTGCAGTTGATCAAGCATCTAGGCTATTCATAAAATAATATTGAGAAGACAAAGAGTACTACCATCAGAGCATATGACGACCAAGAATGGGTATCACAAGGAATCATTGCACTTCCAATCCAAGTGGGACCTCTTATTGTAGAAACTACATGCCAAGTACTTGAGCTTGATCTTCCCTCTAACATACTACTTGGCCAACCTTGGATCCACGCTTTGAAATTTGTGGATTCAACCTATCATCAGTGTGTGAAGTTTCCTTTTGAAGGTAGAGAAATCACTATCCATGGAGATCCTAAGAATTTCTATTAATGCAAGAGTCTTGATGCCAAGTTTTATAAGATCCCACAAATACCCAAAAATGATGAAGGACCTACACCATCAAGCTCATATATTGACCCATCATCTCTAGCCTCCACCTCGGCATCACAAGTGCCAATTGTGAAAAGTATACCTAGCGTCAAAGCAATAATCCAAGATGATGGTTGTGGAAGCTACAAAATATTGAAAGACACCTTTTTCTTAGGAGAGTTACCTATTTCTCCTCAATCTCATGGAAAGCCAACATCTAGCACCAAAGAACCAAAAACAATCAAGATGGAAGCTACTACCTTCACCAAGTGGGGAGACTTGAATTGAGAAAATATCAATGAGAAAGATATCTCTAAACTCCTTTATCAAGATGAATGACCTGTTCCTGTTCTTCCCATGGAAGATGACAACAAAGGTCTACAGCTAATTCAGAGTATGGGGTATAACAAGAATGAGAAGCTAGGACAAAATGACAATGGTTTACTAGAACCCATCGTTCCTGAGAAATGACTAAAAAATCTTGGCTTAGGTTGTACTACTAGCAAAGTCACACTTATTGGAAAAGGTATTGCTGCTAAATGAGTTGAGGCTTCCTATTGATTGCCTACATCACATGATACAACCTTAGATGAATTTCCCCTTGATGTTGCTGACCTATTTGAGAACAAAACCCTCTTCATGATATCCATAACATCCTTTGTCTCAAATGATCAACCAACTAAAATACGCCTAGTATACTTGCAACTAATTGACATGGACCAACAAGGACCACCAATTCTATATTTATTCAAAAATGATGAAGTGATCTCAGAATTCATGGGACTCTGAGATAAATTATCATGGGTAGATCACAAATCAGGTTTTGACATAGAGCTCGACATAGGAGCATACTATGTGGAGACGATTGAATTCTTCAGTCATAAAATAAATGAAATACAATTAACATGTAGATTCTTGAGTGAAAACCACCTAATGGAACTCTTTGGTCCCAAAATAGTAAAAACAAAGGATGCATCTAATGGTGAAAACATCTCTAAGGCACCCAAGGATGAAGGATTCATCTACCCCTTAGTGTAATGTATCTAGAGAAGTTAGTAGTACTAGCAGAAAAAGCTACTCCAGTAAATGTAGGAATGGAAGAAGAACCTAAGATCACTTTGTATGTTGAATCCTTATTGGACAAAGAATAGAAGAACTTAGCAACATTCCTTAAAGAGAGAAGATCCAAATTTTCATGGTCATATATAGATATTCTAGGCCTTGATCCATAAGTGGTTGTACATCACTTAGCAGTTTATCTCGACACCAAACTAGTCCAGCAGAAATTAAGGAAGATGCACTCTTAGATAGCACTCTTGGTTAAACTGGAACTACAAAAGCTTCTTGAATTTGGATTCATCTAGCCGATAGATTATCCTAAGTGGGTTTCAAACCTAGTACCAATCTCAAAACCCACTAGGGGCATCAAAATATGCACTGATTTTAAAGATCTAAACAAGTCATGTCTAAAGGATGATTTCCCTCTTCCCAACATCAATCTCATTGTGGATTTAATAGATGAGCATGAAATGTTGTCACTCATGGATGGATTTTCAAGCTACAATAAAATAATAATTTCCAAAGAGAATCAACATAAAACTACCTTCACTTTTCTAAGGGGAACTTACTGTTGGAATGTGATGTCATTTGGGTTGAAGAATGTAGGAGCTACTTATCAAAGAGCAATTACCCCCATCTTTCATGACATGATCCATAAAATATTTGAACATTATGTGGATGATATTTTAGCAAAATCAAAGAAGAGAAGTATATACAAGTCCTAGGACCTATCTTTGAAAGGCTTGAAGAATACAAGGTATGACTGAATCCAAAAAAGTGTGTGTTCGGGGTCACATCAGGGAAACTTCTTGGCTTCATCATTTCACATAGAGGGATAGAAATTGATCTCGCAAAGGTAAAATCCATACTAGACATGGAACCACCATAGACATTGAAATAGATGAGAGGATTACAAGGAAGGTTGTAGTCCATTAGAGGGTTCATAGCCCAGTTATCAAATAAGATTCATCCCTTTTCGTATCTTCTCCATAAAGGGATAACTTACAAATGGGATGACAAATGTGATAAAGCTTTTTAGTATATCAAGGATTATCAACTAACACCTCCAGTGCTCATGCCACCAATACCAAAAAATCCACTAATCTTGTACATCTCAGCAACACCAGTAGCACTAGGAGCTCTTTTAGCACAACATGATGAGAACATAAAGGAAAGATCCATATACTATATCAGCTGAACCTTGGTAGGCTATGAGATGAACTATTCAACCATTGAGAAAGCATGCCTAGTGGTAGTTTTCACTTCAAAAAAATTCAGGAATTACATGTTGTCACACCAAATCAAGCTCATCGCAAAGATTGATCCATTAAAATATCTATTATCCAAAGCAACCTTCACGGGACGAATGGCTAAATGGGTAATGATCTTAATAGAGTTTGACATAGAATATGTGGAATGCAAAGCAATCAAAGGACAAGTGATCACAAACCAACTAGTAGAAGCACCCATCTATGATGAGAACCCTTTAATATCTAAGTTCCCTGACGAATCAGTGTTCCTTATTAATCTCACAGCTTAGTGGAAGATGTACTTTGATGGATCGTTTAGCCAACATGGATCAGGAGCAAGCATTCTTTTCATCACCCCCCAAGGTGATTGCATCCAAAAATCATACAGGCTATCATTCCCATGTACCAATAACATTGCTAAGACAAATCCTTGATCACAAGTCTCAGGATAGCAATCCAATGGCAGATACAAGAGATGAAATTTAATGGAGACTCACAGCTAGTTATCAACCAAGTCAATGACGACTATCAAACTAAAGATGAAAATCTCACTCCTTACAATATGATGGTCGAGAATCTCAAAGATATTTTAATAGACATAACTTTTGAGGAGATTCCTCACATTAACAATAGAGTAGCAGAAACCATGGCAACAATTTGATCACTACTAGACATGTCGAACAACATTCTTCAATGTGAATTCTTGGTAGAACAACTTCTCGTACCAACTTTTGAAATCCCTGAATCTAAATTCGCATGTGTCATTGTTGGTCTTGGATCCCCATGGTACCATAACATCTTTACTTACCTTAATAGAGGAACCCTTTCATCGAATATCACCTTGAACCTTAAAAATACCTTTGTCAAAAAGGCATCCCGATTTGTGATCCTAGATGATACCCTTTACCATCAAAGCATCGAAGGGACATTACTATGATGTCTTAACCAAGATGAAGTCTTAACTACCTTAACAGAAGTGCACGATGGTATATGTGGGTCCCATACTAGTAGCATGACCTTAGCTAAGAAATTGTTGAGGATGGGGTACTATTGGCCAACCATAGAAAAAGAAGCTCATCAGTATGTACAAAAATGCATCTAGTGTCAATAGCATGGGGATATGATTCATGCTCTAGCTCAAGAATTGCAACCAATGATTTTGTTGTGCCTATAGCACACACATCTTGTTTGGAACGGGGACCCTCTCTTTTTCACCTTTGTCGGGTCACTTTTTACCTTTGCCTCATTTTTTGTGCCCCCTAATTTTGAGTTCCAGAGGTTAAAGAAATCCAAATTCATCATCTTTAGTCGACTAAAGTTCATTACCAAAGAAATTTCTAAGTCCTAGGCCTTTGTAGGCTCTCCTTAGCAGGTTTCCTTTAAACTTTCAAGTTGGCATCCTTCGCCTCTCACGAGTCTTCCCTTGCGAGCCTCCCTATGCACGTTGTTGTCTCATCTCAGTCATTCCACTAATGGATGATCCAAGATGTCCACCCACATGGTGGCTCCCTCATCCTTCTCTTCCACCCTCGTTCATGGACCATCAAATGGCAACAACTGGGGTGCCACCTGCATTGCAGGTCTTGACTTTTCCACTGCTATTTTTTGAATCCCACGCCCAGCTACCTCATCGGCCATCGTACGAGCATTAAGTGTAGGAAATTAATGTGCATTTTACTATAAATAGGCCTTTTGACCTATCATTTTCACCCTACACCCATTCAGAATTTGTCAGAGCTAAGCAGTCATTGCTGCCTTCGTGCTCGTACAACCTCCCAGCCGATCTCCAGTGTTGTGTTCATCAAATTCTTCAGGTTTCTTAGGTATGTCCACCACCACCCAGCTGAAAACATTCATTTCAATTAAGTATTTAAAAATTAATAAATCTTTAAGGTGAGCACCTAAAATTCCTTAGGTGGCTGATAAAACACAAAAATCTGTGCAAACCTATTTGAGCATTCCTCAAGAATTGATCAAACT
>VDFB02334674.1:0-28855 GCA_007258455.2 Sequoia sempervirens | reverse complement strand
TTGTATATAATTGTAATTTAGGCAAAATGATTTTAAAACAATTTAGTAGGTTTCAAATAAGTATTGAAAGCATATATATAGGTTTACATGCAAGCAAAAAAAAGTGAGAGATGATGCTATAAGTGTAACTTTGAACTTTCAAATGAAATCAAAGATTCTTGAGCTTAAGAATTCCATGGAACAAATATTACACATAATTGGAATTTATGCAAAATGATTTACAACTATGTACAAGTTACTATAAGTTCTCACTTGAACATTTATAGGGTTACAAGTGAACTTGAAAATCATGGATATAATCTAACTGAAACATTCAGGTTCAGCTCGCTCTTCAATAACATGTAATTTTCTTTTTATGATCATCACTATCTAGTCTCCATTTTTTTGGCCACGTGCATGTGGTAGCAATTATTAAGTGATTATATTGATATACCTTGTTATTAGGTTGATAGTCAACAAAATGAATGCCATGTTGAACAACTTTGACTTGTTTTAGATATATCCCTTGCACTACAATAGAACCTGCATGGTAAACATGAACTCAAGGTAAGACATGTGAACGTGTACAACATTTTGGTGCTCAAGGTTTGTACAATATATATATATATATATATAATGTTTATAATGTAGCATGTGCACATGTGAACACAATGAATATATAATTTTAAATTCAAACTCACCTATGGGAAATAACATTCGATCACTTGTTTCAAGTTGCGTTAGCTTATTCCTCTCTTCTGTGCAACACAATAAATAATAGCTAACACCTATGTTTCTAGGCTCTGCTATGACTACAAAAACATCTCCTGTACACCAAATTTACACAAAAAAAATCTAAAAAAATTATAAATGTCTCTAGAATTTAAAGATCATTAACTATATATATAATATTTAAATTATTGAAAACTTACACATGTACCTTTTCTAACCAATCCTGAAATATGGTCATAATCAATTGAAATCAAAGGAATGTCTTCAAATCTTTCTTCCTCATTTTCATTGTATGTTTCTAAAACAACTAGTGGCACTGTATCCCATTTACCAACATATCCAAGTTCTTGGTTGTTGCATGCATGATCAAAGTTTCCCGCAATGCACTTAGTGCAAAAACAAGAGTAATCCATTGTGTATAATGTCCATCCATGGTGACTATTTGAACTCATAACACAATGCGAGGATCTTGTTTTGTCTACCCTCTTGCATCCATGCATTGATATTTTGTCCACACCTAGATACATGTACAACAACAAGCTTATGTGAAAAAACATGTATATATATATTTTAAAATTAAATAAATTAAATATTTTGAAAATGTAATTTATACATACTCGATATCTCCCAAAACACTCTATGTGGAATGTGTTGGTTTTTTCTTGAAGATGTGTCGACCACATTTGATGCAAAGTGTTTCTTACACCATTCAACAACATCATGTGCATTGTCTATACGATCTTCTGAATAACTCATTTGATGCTTTCTTAAAGCTCATTTGATGCAAGCTCCTGCTCCATCATGCTCACCCTTTCCATGCCCACTCTAAAAAAAACTCCAAACATCTGGTATTTTGTAAATTTTATGATATCTACAAAGTTCATAGAATGGTTGTGAAGATTTGAATTGTTTCCCACATCCATCTGACCATACAAAATTCTTTTCAAATTTTACACCCCTACTTCTCAAATTCTCAAAAACAAATGTAAAGCAATGTTGTACAAAAAGCGTGTCATGCTCTTTATCATCACTAATATAAAAGTAATATTCTTTCTTCATGGCTTGTTCTTCATTTGTACTCTCAACACCATCCAGTTCTGATTGTACATGTCGATAACACACATGAACCGTAATAGTGATATGCTTTGAAAAGTAATATTCTAACTGAATCTCCTTTTGATGTAGAAAAGGAGTAATTTTCTGCAAAGTCAACTACTAATAGAACTGTTCCAAGTGGGAAAGTATCTCTCAATGTTTGGAATTTTTGTGCTTGCCACTTAGAAAAAAAGGAATGTTGTATGTATGGTTGTATCAATTTTTGAAAATCTTCCATAAATTTTCCAATAGGAATCTCCTCTTCTAAATAGTTCAACCTTGTGGATTCTTTCCCAACATTTGTTTGAAACTTTACATACTTGTACCTATGTGAGTAAAATATGTGAATAAGTAATGAACCACACAATCAATGAAACATTACATTAGAGAATTCAAATAACAATCTAATCAAATTAAAATAAATAAACTCTCTAAAAACAATACTTACCTCTTGCAATTTAATGTCTTTGTTAAGTCAATATCCTCATTTCTTGAAAGAAATTTAGCCAAATTTCCACATGTTTCACAAATTCCTTTTATGCAGTTTATTTGAGGTCCATGATCACATAACATAGATTTTATGAAAAAACTTTCTTTTTTAGGAGGTTCATTTTGAAAACCATAACTTTCTTCTCTCATCTTTCAAAACACCTAATAGTAGAGATCAAATTCAATATGATAACAACAACAAGAAGTTTTAAAAAACTTGTTTATCTTCACATAATATGGCTTTAACCTTTCAAACATTGTTTTCCCAATCTTTATATGAGGATATATATTACAAAAGTTCATATACATTTCAAGTTGTGTTATGTCTAGCCAATGTTTGATATGATTTTCATAAATACTAGGCCCAATATTGTGCCTCATAACATCTCTTGCTCAATTTCCTTCTAAACTCTCATCCAAAAGCTTTCTCTTTTTCTCATATTTTATTAGTGTGGTTCTACTATAACCAATTTCATTTGAAAGTGTGGACATTTTTCTTTTTCTTGCTATATCTTGATTTATAATAGATGTCAACATCACCCTTCTTGTAGTGGCCTTATCCACTAATCGCGATCCTTTCCCAATGGAATTTAAACCCTTTTTAACATTTTGAACAATATCCTTTTGTAATGCCATGTGTTTCTTCTTATTTGATGCTGAATGTACACCCAACAATTGTAATGACTCTTTCAACTCATTATGAAGAAGTAAACATGATAACAATTGGGTTTTTTCAAGTGTTTCAAGATGATTGAAATGATCATTAATTATTCCATTTACAGATTTAGTCATTGACCTCTTTCTCTTATCTGCAGGCTCATCAACATAACATTTTAGTTTCTCCATATCCATTTCAAGTAAATGATCTAAATTTCTATAAGAAATTTGTTTCCACACCTTTTCAGCTAGTTTTATATGCTCATCCATACAAGTAGAAGGAAGTGATTTTGACCCCTCTCCAACATGCATTGTTTGAACTTGGGCCTCCTCCCTATCTTCAAGGTCCATGTGTTCTTTAGGGGATTCATTTTATCTAATATCTAGATTTGGATCGACTTCAGCATGAGAACTTCCTACTTGTTGAGCCCTTTCTACATGTCAAAAATATTTTGCAAAGAATGTGAGAGATGATGCTATATAAGTGAAGTTTATGTATGCAAGCAAACAAAGTGATAAGACATGATGCTATAAACTTGTGAGAGAAGTTTCAGCTAGTTTTATATGCTTATCCATACCAATAGAAGGAAGTGATCCCAACCCCTCTCCAACAAGTATTGTTTGAACTTGGGTCTACTCCCTATCTTCAAGGTCCATGTGTTCTTCAACAGATTCATTTGATCCAATATCTAGGTTTGGCTCAACTTCAGCTTGAGAATTTCCTGCTTGTTTGAATTTACATGCAAGCAAAGAAAGTGAAAGACTATGAGCTATTTAAGTGGAGTTGAAAGAAATAAAATCAAATATTCTTGAACTTAATAATTCCATGGAACAAAATCAATTTGAAATAGATAATAAGGAATTTAGATAATGTCTATGCAAGATGACTATTTTTTAGTATTAAAGTTTCCAAGTTAAATCTAACATGGTTTTCATAATTGGAAATATATTTATAAGGAAAAAAAATTGAGGTGTTAATAAAAGTCCTAAACACACATTTGAGAGAGAGAGAGAGAGAAGAAACAAGCATGTACCTTGTTTCTTTCTATGATAATTTTCCAAGTTTTGTTCACGCCTCCTTTGTTCTTCTTCTTTTGACAATTTTTTGTTGAGACGCATTTTTTCTTTTTCTTTGTTGTCCCATTTTCTTCTTCAAGTTAAAGATGACTCAAAACAAATTCTCTACCAACTTAGTTAAATTCTCCAAAATTTTCCTTGATTGATAAAAATTAAAAGTTGTCTTCTCCAATATTTCCTCCTTGATAAATGTGCAAAAATATCTTCTCCAAAATTTGCACTCCAAGTGATATAAATGTGAATTAATCTTGCAATTTGAAATGGAATAATGAAAAATAAGCTTGTATTTATATGCTTGTATTTAAATGAATCAAGTGGTAATCAAACAAGTTATTTAATTGTGGAGTTTGTTGTTATTTAATGTATAGGTATGCAACATAGAGTAATTCTAGAATTTTGTTCCTTGTCAAAAACATAATATTCCTCAAGCTTGATACCAAAGGTTTGAGATTATCTCAACCAATAAGATAGCATAGTGTTTAATAAAGTGTCTCTTACATAATTCATGCTCATTGCAAAGTAAGGGAACAAACCAATATATAGTAGAGGAAATTTTTTATGGTCATTCTAGTTAACCAAACACACCTTGATGGTTCTCAATCAATAGTTGAGATATTTTCATTTGTAGGAGATGTAGAGAGGGTAGAACAAAGATTTGAGCACATAGAGGTATAATTTGAATTGAATTTTCTTAATGTTTCAAAGAATAAAATTTTCCTATCCTAAGTTGAAACTAGCAAATTATGCAATGAATTTCTTTAAAAATATATAATTTTATATCCAGTTGTAGGAAAGCATGATCATGTTAAATAATGGTGTAGATTTAGAGATTATTTATGAAATAATTTAACATAAAATTTTATAACTTAGAGGGAAAGTGTTTGAAGGATGATATAATTATAAAAGGAATGTTCCTACCTCTTCTTTATAATTATATTTTGTTCTCAACTCCTCAATGGTTGCTTAAGTCATTTTAAAAAAATATGAGTTTTGTGTACCACAAAGTGATGCACTTTATTTGTTCTTATTTTGTATCAAGATTTTAATTTCATCATTTTTATCAAATTATAAAACTAGTAGAACATGTGCATTAATAAATAGGGTTGTAAATACACTCATTTATAAAGTATCATTAGTTTACTTGCTTGGGAGTAATTTATTTTATAATTTTTTACTACTTACTATAAAATTCAAGGGATGTGTGTGCAAAATATTTATTTTGATCAACATGAATGAACTTAATTATAAAGTGGCATTCATTTCCTTGTCTTTGGGAATATAGGATCAAATGGGATGTTGTGATCAAATGAACTAACATAAAATTTCACAACTCTAGGGGATTCTATAATAACATTTGGGACCATTTTGATGGTCTTTGTTTGTGGGTTCAACATCAACAAAACTTATTTCAATGTGCATTATTGATTTTTGGCTAAAATGAAATATTCTTCTCCTAAAATTCTACTAGAGCTAAGCATGTATATCATAAACATGTAAACATAAGAAAAAAAATGCATACATGTAAATAGATTCAATGTATAAACATAACATGTTATAAGCAAAGAGGTCATCAAATAAGAAAATGTATGTTAGAAATCAAATGTAAGTTAGAGATCATCAAATAAGCAAATGTATGTATATTGAATATAAGCAAATGTATGTATGTCATATAAACATTTAAACATAAGCAAACACATACATAGATGTAAATAGATACAATGTATAAACATAAACATGTTATAAGCAAAGAGGTCATCAAATAAGCAAATGTATGTTAGAGATGAAATGTATATTATATAAGCAAATGTAAGTTAGAGATCATCAAATGTCAAATACTAGAGATCATCATATAAGAAAATACATGTAGTCAAGATCATAAATCTAGTGCAGGGCCTAATATGAATATCAATTCCTAGTCGAACGACCATCTGAATGAGAACCTTGCTTTGATGGATGTGCTAAGCCCTGCAGATAAAATTGTGTACAAAAAGTGTTAAATACATATAATATATTAAATAATTTTTATGAAAGTTTTTTTTAAGAATGTACTTGTATTTTTAAATATCTATCTAGATCTATGCATACATATGCATGTACATATACACATGTATATATAAAAGTTTAAAACTCACATGTCCACTGGCAGTAGAATCATCAACAAAGCCACATCGATGTACATGATCTAGAGAAAGTCTAGGAGTGACATGAGGTATGTCCACCTGCAATATATATACATATATATCAGTACATGAATATATAGTTAACACTAAAATTTTAAAATAATTAAAAAAAGAATTGAAACATGCACATGCATGCATATATACACATTAAATGATACCAGATGACCTAAGTCCTCTACAATGGTCATCTTCACCATATCAACCAAAAGGTCAAGCGACGATTCAACATCTACATCCATTTGATCCATCCCTTGTCGTGCCATAAATGATGAGTGAAGAGGACTATGTAGGTGAGATGGCATTAGCGATGACAAACCAAGACCAATCAATATCTCAGTAAAACCCATAGTTTGTGCACTAGTCAAATGATTTGTAGGTGGATCTCGACGTGCACTAGTGTTGGGCTGAGAGTGATGGGATCCTAGATGTGGATGAACTCCATGTGCCAAATGATCTTGGACCTCCTCTATACTAATCCCATAGTATGATACGATGAAGGCATATGCCTCCAAGAGGTCCTTAACCAAATAATGTAGAGTCCTACGTGCCATATCTCTTGAAAATTCGTTGAGTTGTGTGGGAGTAGGGATGTCTGCCGTTGTATAAGAATCCATGTTAGCTCATTGTGATGGAAATGGTGTGGATCGTGAACGCCTAGACATTAAATAATGACCTACATGATATGTAGATATCCTAGTGGTGGCAGCTACAATGTCGCCTATAGTGTCAATTGCTTCCTTTTGGGAAGCAATGACAACCTCATCTACTAAGGGGACCAGAGTTGGGGTGAGATTAGGAGATATGTTTCCAACCAATACCCTAAACACTAGGGCTGGTCTCTCTGCTCGATGATAGGTGGGCCTATCGGCAATCCTACCATGCCCCTAACTAGCATATGCCAGAAAGTCTAGGTAGTTAACTTTGAGGCCCAAATGGACCTCAACATACAACTGTTGAACAAAATATAATGGAATCTAGTCATTGTTTGGATATTGACCGTGTGCTGCGAGAAATCGTGGGTAGATCAATGGGGCCATAGCATGATCCACACATCTGGTGACTTAGTATCCCCTCACCTTATGTTGATTTTGATAGAATGGAAAACAAGTGTTTTTTATCATTTCTTTGGTCACAACATCCTGTATTTTTTTAAAGGGAACCTCACCATGTACGTCTTCCCGCATGTGGGAAAGAATGGCAGCTACTCTATCAGGGGAATATGCACTAGTCTATCCAAGTTCATCTCTTAGTTTTTATAGACTCTATAATATTGACATGCATACTTCAGAATATATCCCTAGGTTTGCACCCTCTGCTAATGAGTCTCTGAATTTCTTAATCTCATTAGTGGTATTTGCAAACAAAGATTCTGGAGGTGGAACATCTACACTTTCCATGTTATATATGTATGTACACCTAAAGGAGAAATGAGACCTTGGTAAATAATATATCTTGATCTAGGGAATAGAAATCTAAAACAGTTCTAAATAAATTTACAAGTGTGTGCATGATATATATATATATATATATATATATATATATATTGAACCTATAGGTTGCAAACATATAAAATATGCATCTTACATTAGATTTGTATATGCAAGATAATATCACTAGTAATTAAATGCTACTTGGGATGACAAATAGAGCATTCACTAGTTCAAATAATTCATCTAATCATCAATAATATTTTCATACCATTAACAAAAAAAATTCAACATCTATCATAGTTTTTAATAATCAAAACATTCAAATTACTAGATTGCACACAAAACATAATCTAAAACGGTTCTAAAATTTAAATTTACAAGTGTGCACTCTAGTACAAATGTGCCATTAAAGACTTAAAAAATCTTGATAAAGGTTGCATCTAAGATTTATTTCCTAGAACTAGTAATAAAGTGAAAGCATCATTACTTAACATTGGTGATCATGTAAAATCAATTTAGTCATTATTGAAGGTACACATAAGAGAAGAAAATGAGAGAGATGATAATCTTGTAAATATAATTTCTAAATTATTGAAACAATATTTTGATAAGGAGGAAACCAAAAAATTAGAAATAAACTTCCTCATATCCATAAAGAAAATTTGATAGGAGGAAGGGACATGCACATAATATTTATCATGAAAGTTACCATACAATGTACAAGAACATGATACTAAGGAATAAAGGTTTCTTATAAGTACACAACAAACCTAGATGAAGATTTAACCCTAGTACAAAAAGAAAGAAATAATGAAAGAATAGGATAAAATGAAGATTTAATCTTTGTACATATTTTTTCTATTACCTCAAATCTTCCACCACTATAAATTGAATTAATGATTAATCAAAATACTAAACTTTTAAAATTGAAAATTGAATAAACATTAATACCCTTCACTTTCACCTAATTGAATGATTAAATTTATCACATAATTTAAGTTTTAGTGAAGATAATGAGGTTACATCTTAAATCAACTATCAATTACCTAAATTATCAACTTTTTGAGAAATTTTGTGATTTTGTGAATTTGTGACTTACGACAAGAATAAAGATGTCAAAAACTACTAAGGTGATATTCCTGTCATGTCATTATATTGAAAACCCATATTTCACCTGTAATAAGATCATTTTTATGGAATATTAGGTATCATAGATCTAAAGAAAATGTGATTTCTTTGTTTGGTCTCATTTGCCATGGGTATCTTCAATTTTTTTATCATTCCTCCTACTAGCATTTTGCCTAATTTTATCTCAACTCTTGTTTTGAAATTGAGGTTTTAATTTAATATTTTATTTTCCTTTATGGTTTGGATCCTTCTTTTAGTTCTTAATATTTATCTTTTTCCATTAATATTTTATTTTCCTTTATGGTTTGGATCCTTCTTTTAATTCTTAATATTTATCTTTTTCCATTAATTTAACGCTTGAATTTAGTTACAAATGGTCTACACACCTATTCCAAATATTCCATTTCGTGAATTTTATGGGTTTACCTTATCTTACATGCCAACTTGTCACAATGTCCTACTCTTGAAATTAGATTCCTACAAGAAATTAAGGAACTTGGGATACCCACCTCCCAATGGTTTTGGAATGGGTGTGCATTTAAATGGAGAAGGATTTCAAAAGGCTCATGGTACTTGTGGATCCCTCAAGGAATGCTATATAACACATGAACTCTATTTATGAAATTTGGTCTTTAGTTGTTGGCTTCTAGTATGAATATGATTTATAAGGTGGAATTCTTAGTTGAGACTCTCAATCTTCCATTGTTGGTTTCTAGTGTGATTAAACAATATGAGCCAAGTATTAATCTAATGTTAATTCTTGAAAGAAGGTATATATTATTCTCATCTTAACTCTCACACAGAGTTGTCTTAATCAATTTCTCATATGAGTTCCATAGTTGCAATTTTTTCTTAATATAAAAACATATTTTATTTCATTAATTAACCTATCTATTCTATGTTACAAAGGATGCTTTTATTTTAAATTATAAGTATATAATTCAAAATTAACTAGTAATTCAAGATAGAGTACACACAATATTTAGTTAAAATAAAATAATATTCTTATTTCCATGAGAGTTATGTAGAATGGTAGCTTGATGTCTCAGAAATATTTCTTTGATGTGCTAAATTTTTATTACATTATGAGTGAATCATCTCAATTATATAGCCAAGCACATAAAAAACTTATAGGTTGGAAAGCAAAATAACCAGACATTTATCATATTTTTCATATGTATAAAGTTTCTACCATAAAAACTATTTATACTTATAGATTATATAAAACTATAAATTTAATCATTATTCCTAATTTATTAAGAATCAATCTAATAAAGTTTGACTTCATATTGTACATATACTTGTTATAAACATCTCACTAATCCAACCATACATTATATATATATATATATATATTGTGGTCGGTAATGCTAGATTTTTGCATTACTTGAATAAGAAAAAATATAGAGTTTTCCGGAATGAATTTCATTACAATCCAACCAATCCCCCCCAATTCCTAGACTAACACCCATAGATCTACCCCTAATTCCTATTGAAATTCACTCCAAGAATACAAATGAAACTTGAATTCAACTAACAAATGATTTTCAAACAAACACCCCTTAAACCTATTAACAGGTCTAAAATTAAAAGTTGTTAATGACCTTCCTTTGGTTTGAGAGTGGAGGGCCATTGCATATGCTTTCTTCTTTCCCTTCTTTGCTTTCTTCCCTGTGACTGTTTTCCACCCATCCTCCACCATTGCGGCCTCCTTTTTCCATTCCAAAGATGTATCCTAGGTGCTCTTCCAAACTCCAGTCCAACTTTGAATGGTTTGCTGCTCTTGAATGTCAACCTTCCATTTTACAACATCCTTCACTTGTGGCCTCACCACACCTTTCTTTTCCTGACACTTTGGAGTTTTAGCCCCATTTTTTAAGTTCACTTCCTTCTCGCTTTCACTGAGAATAGCTTTAGCACTCTTCTCAGCCAGAGTCTCACCCTGAGTTGAAGCCACCACATTTTGTTGTTGATCCTCCCCTCTAGCCTCCTGCATTAGCATCTTCCCTACCTGATTCAACTCCCCAATTGTTTGATCCTCCCTTTCAATTCCTTTCAGTTGAGGGCTCACTTGTTTCTCTACTTGTTTCTCCACAGTGTAGTGTTGGGTGGTTACATCTTTCCACCAATAAGTTGAGTTGTTGGTTCTATGTTTGGCACACTCAGCTGCCAAATGCCCCATTTGATGACAAATTTTGTATCTAAAAGGGATCCATTCATAATCCATGGGCTGCATCCAACAACCCTTCACTATTTTAGCCAAATATCCTCTGAAGACACATTGGACACATTCATTTCTACCAAAATCCAAGCATAAGTTGAATGTAGAAGATTTGAAGAACCCTCATCCACTATTAGGAAGTTTCCTAATGAGTTCCCTATAGCCTCCAAGCATGAATCAAACAC
The DNA here is from genome assembly GCA_007258455.2 of Sequoia sempervirens. Lineage (NCBI taxonomy): Eukaryota > Viridiplantae > Streptophyta > Pinopsida > Cupressales > Cupressaceae > Sequoia > Sequoia sempervirens. The sequence goes on along the minus strand of VDFB02334674.1, from coordinate 17,682 downwards.
CAAAACTAAAGAGGGAGGCTAGGGAGTCTCACCCAAAGATGAACCCTCTCAAAAACTTCAGTGGTTGGGTTGAAAGTCGGATGCCAAGGTTTTAGCATCAAAGTATATTTATCTTCCTAGTCCCAATGGTAATCATAGAGAATCTTGTTTCTATCCTTTTTTTTTCAAAAACAACAATAAAGAAACCTTTGGCCATTGGATATATTTGCACATACCCTTCCAGAAGAGGCTTCTAGTGGTTAGAGATCCATTGATGGAGATCAGTCAAGCATGGCCAAAAACCCTTGAATCTCCCAATTAGGCCCAACCTAGAGAAAAAAAATTCATTTAATGTCACTTCTTGCTCTAGCTCCCCAACAATGTCCAGAGTAATTGATTTAGCATAGGAGTGACTAACAGAGACTCCTCTACCCCCTCTATGGATTTTCTATTTGGGTGCTTGGATACCCCAACATACCTAGCTTTATTTTCCCCTAACCTAGGCTTTTTTGACTTATTCGTTGCTCCTTCACTCCCTGTAGTAGCGCCTCCCTAAGACTATCCACTAGTGTCTGAGGCAGAGCCTTCTCTGCATTGTGCTGACGACTTCCCCATGACTTCCTTTTGGCTATCCCAACTAGACTTTCCTTTAGAGAATTCACCACCTGAAGCACAAATGCCATTCTTCCCTTTTGGAAATGTTTCCTGAGAGCTCGGCTCTATTGAAACCCTAGTTGTGGCCACAAAAAGGAAAATGACTGTTGGCGCCCCTCTCAAACATCCTCTTTAGAATTTTTTTATATCATTCTAGAATGTTATTGAATGAACACATGTTTTGAAATAAATTATCAATAATAACATCAAATGGTTTTTACATTTTATATATGTTAAAAATTATATAATAACAAAATACAACTTCTAAATATGATAGTAAATCTAATCAAACACAACCCAAATGTAGGAAAAATAAAAAAATCGTAATCTATACCATTATTTTGAGTTTGGTTTAATAGAAATAGTAAAAATTTATAATCTTGAAAAAAATAATGAATAAACTAAGGATTATTTTAACAATGGTGAATTAGACCCTAAGATTGGCCTAAAAAATTATAATATTCAGAATTCTCATCACAAATGATATATGAATTTACTAAGGATCGTTTGGTTATATATTTTCATAGATTTAAAAATTGAATATTTATTACTATAACATTCATTACAATTAGATTTTTAAATAATATTGTAATAATATTATGTCTTTGAAATTTTTTATGTGGATTTTAATGTTGTTTTTAAAATTTAAGTTAGAGTAAGTAGAATCTAATGAGAGACCTTAAAAAGATTCAAGTAATTTAAATGTTTTCCTTAAAATTACAATTATTGAGATTAAATAGATAATTGATTGTATTTTGATTTCAAAATTGGAAATAGTTTAAAATTATAGAACCATATTATCCTTTGATACAAAAATCTATGTCAAGGATTATTTGTATCTTCCTCATAATTATGTTTCACATATTGAATATTTCAGGGAGGATTGTGTGGATGATTTGGAAGTTGAAGCAAAGATTGGTTGAGATTGACAATGAAATATAGGTTGGATATTTTGATATACTCCAAAATCCTAGAAGAATAGAGAAGATGGCGAGTCATATTTTAATAGACCTAATCTTCACTTCTTCTATTGAAATGCAACCTCTCTAACCAATATATTGGATTGCAAAATAATTAATAGATATTTATGAACTTACTCCTAATCCTCCTCCATTTACCCCACCATTAGATATATGCATTTGGTATTCACATACTCAAGTCTTATGAGACCCTAGGTAGCTTTGTGAATACATCAAAAATATTATGCATGATGTCTAAGATTTTAATTGTGATGAATTGATATATTCCAAGAATTTATAAATGAAGTATATTCATATATATGTATTTGTTTGAGTGTTTAAAATTAGTTAAAAAATTTCTTTGAGGGATTTATGCAAATATGGCATCTTAAAAAGATAATTTCATGTCATTTTGGTGTAGGTCATAACTTAACTTTTAATTTATCATTTATGGGAATGACATCTTCGAGAAGTTTATAGAAGGCCATAGATGGCCCACTTTTTGAATTAAATTTAGTTATGATTTTTTTATTTTTTTGGATGCACATTTAGATTTAAATTTGGAGAGATATTTTGGTGAGGAAAATATCTAAGAGTTACCACATTTTATAAGTTAAAACTTACCTTATTTACTCAAAATTCCTTTGTGGACTCTCTTCTTTTCTTTGAATAAATGGTTCAACATGTTAAAAATCCATTAGATCAAACAATATATATTAGATTCAACTTATTTAGCCAAAATGAAAGGTTAAGAAGAGGGGTTGCATCTTTTGCAATTTGATTATTATATAATTTGAGGATCTTGAGAAGAGAGAAGTGAAAGAAACCAAGAGGGTTTCAATTGAGAAGGATTTGGTAAACCTTGTGAGAATATTGGAAAGGTTGTTCTATCAACATATCAAATCTCTTTGGATTTTAAATTTTACTTGAGATAGTTCTCTTGTGATATTTTATTCCTTTCCTAACTCTACCTTTCTTTGAAAATAATGGTGTTATTATTTTTATGTTTGTTAAATAATATGATTATCACAATTGAATGGAGCCTTAAGATTTTTGGCTAATTTCCTCTTTGTGCATATTTATTTAAAATAATGGAAAAGTCTTCTTTATGTTCTTTAAATGGTTTTTGTGACTTTATAAGGGTCTTTCCTTTGGATTTAAGCTTTCTTTCCTTATCCAAGACCTTTATTTAGATCAAGAGAGATATTTTATGTATGTTTGAGGAGGCCATATGTGTACCTAACAAGTTCTTCAATGTTGCCATAAATTAATCTTGAGTGTGTATGTGTATGGATCTATTTTTGAGGAAGTATAACAATAATTTAGGGATGAATATGCCAAAAGTAAAGAGTTGGGGAATATTATCAACATCTTAATGTGAAGTGCAAAATAAAAATAAACTAACAATTAGCACTAATCTCCTAACAACTAGAAACTAAACTCTAAATTTTGACTTTTATATTTTGCGTGGGATATAAACTAATAAAATTATAAAATAATTCTTATTCTATAACTTATTTTATTCCATAATATGAATCATCATTAGTGATAGATCTATAATAACTTGTAGTCATTGGAATGCAAACAAATGCAATTGGTAGTTGTAAAGCCAAATTTTGTAGACCAAATGGATTTGTTTAAAAGGCTTTAGAAACTTTCAAGCAAATACAATTAGTAGTTGTATTTACCCAAATTTTGCAAAATGGGTTTGTTTAAAAGGCTTGAGAAACTTTCAAGCAAATGTAATTGGAAACTGTAAAGCCAAATTTTACAAAATGGGTTTGTTTAAAAGGATTTATAAACTTTCAAGCAAATGCAATTGGTAGTTGTAAAGCCAAATTCCATAGCATGCAGGGCTTTAGAAACTTTCAAGAAAATGCAATTGGTAACTGTAAAGCCAAATTCCAAGCATTTTATGGGTTTATTGAAAAGGCTTTAGAAACTTTCAAGCAAATGCAATTGGTAGTTGTAAAGCCAAATTCCAAAACTTTCACCCTTCCTGTGCCAAAATGGGAGCTTTGGAAATTTGGGTATATCAAAATGGGAGCTTTAGTCTCATGCAATGCTATCATACACACAAAAAATTTATGGAATGCTATGAATAAACATACACACAAAATGGATTTGTTCATTTAGGGTTTGAAACTTTCAAACAAATGCAATTCAAGCTACCATGGGAAAATAAAACCAACCTTGAAAGCTATGTGGAGGTCGAAGGAGGTCGAAGGTGATGAAAATAGCTCAATGTGGTATGTTGAAGATCTTTGCCCATGAATTTGACAAACGTTCGCCACTTCACATGCTCCAGGAACTCATGTTCTCCAGACAAAAAGCATTGTTGGTTTGACAGTGACAATCTTTTAAAATGCCCAAATTCAGGGGGTTCGAGCAAACACCAGTTCGTTCAAACCCATTAAAATATTATAAAAATGTTGAGTTTAAAATGGTTCGAGCGAATGCTTTAATGGGTTCGCTCAAACCTAATGGTTCGAATGAACCCCCTGAATTATGGAAAGCACACAAATGCCATTTTTCCTTCCTTCTTCAAAGTGTAAACCACTTATGTGGCTTCACCCCCAATCTAAATCCAATTGTACTCCATTCAATCTAGCCCAAATCATCTAATCACATCCTTGGTCTTGTTCCTGACCTTGCTACAAGCCTTGATCCAATCATCATCATTGTCATCATCATCGGGATGTATCCTTACCCATCCTTTGGTGTTGTTTTGGGATGTATCCTTCCCTCATCAACAACACTTTCATCATTATCATCGAGATGTATCCTTCCCTCATCAACAACACTTTTATCCTCATCATCGAGATGTATCCTTCTCTATCCTTTTGTGTTGTTTGGGTTGTATCCCTCCCTAATCAACAACACTTTCATCATCATCATTTAGATGTATTCTTCCCTATCCTTTTGTGTTGTTTTGGGATGTATCCTTCCCTCATCAACAATGCTCCATCCATCATCAATCCATTTTGGCTTGTAGCTTGACTAGGGCAACATCACATTTGTCCTTGAATCCATTTCTGCTTGCTTACTTCTCATCTTCTCCTTTCATTATCTCTTCCTCCTCTTGCATCACCTCATACATTTGAAGAGCACACCTGTGTTCTCTTGAACCCGCATGTCCTCCTGAGGGGGCATCCTCAATCCCTAATCTTTGTTCCCATCATCTTTCCTCATAGTCACTCCTTCGAATAACTGGGACATCTTTCACAATCTAACCATCTTCTTCCAATTTCTATGTTTTAATATTCTTTGAAATGATGCTACTTTGTAACACCATATCAAAGTGGGGAAAAATGTAGACATTAAAAATTGACCACTTTAATTTGGTCAATTTACCCCCAATTTGACTAATTATGTATCCTCTATATTAATTGAATAATACCCTATTATTTAATTAATACTTATTATCCCTTAATCCTAATTTGTTTCTTCCATCATCTTTTAATCCTAGCCTAAAGTAAATAATTTTCTTTAATTATTTATTCCCATCCCTTACCCCTTCTATCCTATAAATTAAATAAATAATTTCTATTTATTTAATTTACTCCCTCAAGTGTCACATTCTCCATCACTTTTTCCTAATCCTCACCTAACCTACCCACTATAAATGTGCACACACTTAATCCAAGATTAAGTGGGTCAACCCTCTCCCAACCATTGATCTCCAAGATCTAATCATGGCCATTCATCTAAAAATCCCCTAATCTTTTATCCCAACACTTAAGCCATTTTTCCTCTTTCTCACCCATTTTTTAGTGGAGCTTCGTTATGCTACCCAAATTTTGAGTGAGCACACATGCAATCAAACATCATGGGCAGATCTACACAACAGGAGACTTTATGCACTGGTTTGAACTCCCCATCACCCTATCTTGAGTGTTGTCTTTGGTTTTTATCTCTTGCTTGAGTTTATTTCTTGCATTTTAGATGGGGTAAAAATATTGTACACAAATATAATTATAAATTTAATTGTATTAGATTGACGGATGGATATAAAATACCAATGATATCAACAATGAAATTGTTTTCCATGTCCTTAAGTTCATGAATAATCATAATAAAAATATAGATAAGTTGATTGTATGAGATAATAAATGCAAATAAAATAAGTGGACCTAACTTTACACAAGTGTGTTACTAATCATCACATATAATTAGAAAGATATCTTATCATTTAATATACACAAAACAAAATTAAAAACATTAAGATGTATTTTTTTTATCTTTACAACTATAAATATTATAACTATTATCTATTATTTGTTATAACTAACAAGTATCTAAAATATTCATTATTAATTTCACTTTGTTGATATAAAATTTTATGCTATATTATATTAATAATTTTTTATAAATTATATATACTAATATATTATATGAATGATTAGTATGATCTATGTTTATATATTTCATAATATTTATAACTGGCATCTAAAATATTCATTATTAATTTCACATTTTGTTGATATAAAACTTTATATTATATTATATAAAATACTTTATATAAATTATATATAATAATATATTATATGAATGATTAGTATCTCTTCTATGATTATATAAATCTATTTTATTTTTTAATGCTTGAGAGAGAACAATTTGACAATTGTCTAAAATTAAAATTTTAGAAAATTACATAAACAACTATATCATATATTTTTTATTTAGTTTAAAATTATTATTCCTTATTTTATCAGGTTTACTTTCAAGTTTCAACACACATTTTTATTGTTGTAGGAGTGTGATTGGGGGTTGTTGCCACCATGGATTAGGAAAAACCTGAGCAAATATTTGTAACTTGATTGTATGCTATCATCTCTGCTATAAGTGCAAATACTCCCAGCCTTACCACTGGCAATGTCATTTTGCCAGACATGTAGACTGAACAACACTGCACATTTTTAGCATTCCAATTACAATCATAAAATGACATTGCCATCCACTACTCATCGCAATCTCACAGCATTATGTTGAAGGAGGTGTTGCACATACACAAACCCCCTGAAGACTTTTCTACATATCTTTGATTATTGCATACCTGTACTCCCACCAACTCGCTTTAACAAGGGAAAAATTTCTATTCTTTCATCGCTCACAGGCGATTTGCCTTGGCTAGACGCACAACTTTTCATAATAAGATTATTTACATGTTTGTCAAGCGTGGAAGTTTGGTTGATGCTAGGAAAGTCTTTCATCACCTGAAAGAACGAGACATCCCAGGGAATACGATTCTTGCAGTGTAGAGAGGGCATGGATATCCTCAAGAGGTAGTCACATCGTTTCACCATATGCAACAAAAAGGTCTCCTACCCGATCAAGTTACGTTTGCCAACGTACTCCTAGCCTGTGCTAAAATGGGAGCTTTGGAACAGGGTATGGACATCCATCAAAGCATAATGGAAGGGGGATTTTCGTCAGATATTATAGTTGGAAATTCTCTGGTAGACATGTATCCAAAATATGGAATGATAGGCAAGGCACATGAACTGTTTGACACAATACTTCAAAGAGATGTCATCTCATGGACTGCAATGATTGCAGAATATCCACAAAATGGATTTGTTGAAAAGGCTATAGAAACTTTCAAGCAAATGAAATCGGCAGGTGTCAAGCCAAATTCTACAACCTTTGTCAGCATCCTTCCTGCCTGTGCCAAAATGGGAATTTTGGAACAGGGTATGGACATCCATCAAAACATAATGGAAGGAGTACTATAGATGCCCAAAGAGCAAGAAGTGCAAAGATAGCCATCCCTTTGTGTGCCAAAGAAGAAAAGAACATGCAGGCTACTGATTATCAAATTCAAAAGGTTAACCTAAGGCACCAAACCAAAAAGGAGAAACAATCATTTCAAGTAGCAGTCTTCTCCATTTAAGGCGGATGAACAAAGATGAATAAACAAAAGAACTTGAGACCCAAGTTGGTGAACTATTTACCTATTTGGAATATCTTGTGGGGCCTGTAGAGTCAAATGCACCTGCTCCCACACTTCTTGCAGCATTGGACACAAATTTGTCGACAAGAGGAGAAATGGGAGGAGTAGTTAAGGCTTTGGAGTATGGAGAGAGATGTTGTATTACTAACAATCCTCACACACTTCATTGGCTAACGTGGTTTACCATTGATGAGAATATAAAGGATTACCTTATTGTAAAGAGTCCTCAAATCAGTGTCAACTCACCTATGCCTCGTTATAGAGGAGTACCAATTCCTAGGGAAGCCCTTCAAGGTATGTGTTAGACCCAAATGCGTGGCCAGTTTAGTTCTATGATCTATCACTCAGACAATTCCTTACACTTTAAAAATTTCAATACCGATAGCTCTTGCTATTTCAGGCAATATCAACAACTCTTTCTATTTCAGAACAAATAAGTCTAGTGTTGTTCAGCTCAGTTAATACCACTTTGCAAATCTCACATTCAAAATGTCATCAATCATTCACTTGAACCTAGAAGTACACAACCTATTCTTGAGCCAATGATGATAATTTTCACAATTTTAAAATCATTATTTCATAGATGACAATGTTGTCCAATCTAGAAGGCATAACAAGCTATCCACAGTAAATAAAGAGCTAGTCCATATTCCTTAACAATCGCTTGTCCCATACGAAAATTAAATATTTATATTTATTATTTTTGTAGTATTCAAGACTATTGACCACTCCGTCGCAAATTGATACTCTGTTTGGACCGGTTGACACTTTGGCAATCACCTGAAAAACTCAAATTTGTTGCTATTGATATATTCTGGATTTATATCATATTTGAGAAAAGTTAGATAATATAACCATTGGCCTTAAATTTATCATTTGATTAAACAGTAGATTGCCCATGGGAACTTCGAAAGAGGTGGAAAATGTCCCAACCAGTCAATTCCTGAGTCAGTTTTTCATATCAAGGTATGTGTTAGACCCAAATGCATGGCTAATTTATTCAACTCATAGGCTTTAAAATTGAAGGAAAGTGCAAAATTTAAGCCCAATATAATACCTAAATCTGAGCTCTTTAGGCTTGCTTTTGCGGAAAGAGATGAAACCCTTCCTATTAAAAGAGCACAGGACATGAGGCAACTTCTAAGACTCGCTGAGAAAGGATTTATTGAATAAAATATATAAAGAAAAATTAGTACAATCTTTTACATACATTAAAATAAATTTACATAGAAGATATATGAAGTGAGTTCTTTCAACAACATACATCGAAGTCTTTGTCAAAATACTGTTTAAAAACAACACTATACAATATCCTAGTTTTATACAATAGTTATTGTTTAAAAACAACATAAATTCTTCAATTATCTGTTTGAAGGATCCCTATTCATACTGCTAATCGTAATATATTTCTTTAATAAATGAAAAAAAGCTTGCAACTTTTGTGCAAGTCTTGTGAAAATTGTCTGCCATGCCTTTTATTTATACAATCTCTTGTTGACTACAACAACAAGCAAGGCGACATCTTCCATTTCTTCTATAATCTTTTGTGAATGCTCTCAATTGATTTTGTGAGTTTTAATGAATGTATTGGAATCAACTGAATCCTCTGTTGTTAATGCCTTGATTATAGAGTTGTCTGATTCATTTGAATTGATATACACTATTGCCGTGATTTAACAGGCCGATCACGATAATCAATATTCCAAAATTAAATCAAATACATTGATCATAAGCATGAAATAGTATGTTGATATAGCTATCTTATTAAATAAAATATGTACATCACAAAATAAATAAAATACGCCAACAAATATTTTCTATTTATTCATGTTTGTGAAGAATTGATATGGAGCAGTAAAATAAACATTTTCAAATACTTAAATACAATCATACTGTTTTGTGCATGATATAAAACAAAAATCAATAAAAATAACTTGAATATTTCTTTGATTTCTTTAGAAATAATCAAATATCAAAAGTTAAAGTTCAAGAGTCTCACCTCTGCCGACATGGCAAGATGGGTAGCTTGAGGTAATTGAGCATTGGTGCAATAATATATATTATAACCCATGCATACCTAACAAAAGTATTTGGCCTACTCATTCATACAAAAGAAATTAACAAAGCAGCTAGAGTAGAAACAAACTTTAGTCCTCAACAAAACAGTTCAAAGCAAGTCAACTATAGATATGTAAGACATAAATAAAGGCTGGGATGGATGCTCCTTAACAACTGCTTGCCCTAGATGAAAATTCAAGTTTTATATTTATTATTTCTGTATTATTCAAGACTATTTCATATAGTTGAATTGCAAGTCATATTTCTGTACCTATGTATTTAAATTCTACTAACAAATTGGCTCATGTTTGGATCATTTTCCTCTAGATTAAATCAAATGCAAGAGGCATTAATGTAGATTCAAAATTGAACCCCTTTGTTTCTTACAAATTTAATAAAAATAATCATGACAAGGAAAAAAGATAACAACATGAACATAGAGGAATTGTTTTAGCTTAATTAACAGACATTAAACAATATTCAAGTATAAATAAAACCCATAGTTATATAAACCATTCAATGATGAACTGCCTGCTTCAAAACAAAATTTTCTATTGTTTATTACAAAGATTAGAATTGAATACAAACAAGGAAATATATAGAGTTTTAGATGCAAATTCAAAAATAGTGCATGCCCTGTGCAGTTTAAATAAATATTCTAAACTACAACTAAATTTTTGAAACCCTAACAAAATAGAGCATGCTTAGCATGCATTATTCGCTGAGGAATAAAGGAAAGTTTTAAAACTAAAAATCTGCTTTAAAGAAACTACAAGCTAAAAATAGCTAAAGATCTTGCTACATTGGAAAAACAGAATCTTTGCAGCATCAGTTATCTTCATACTCCCCCTTGATGCTAAGAGGGCTCACAATCTGATCTCGAAGTGACAAAAATTGATATTTTGCAACTGCTTTGGTGAAGATATTGCTAACTGATCCTGAGTGCTAATGTGTTTCAATTCAACTTCCTTCTTCTGTACTAAATCACAGAAGAAGTGATACTTCAAATCAAAATGCTTTGTTTTGTTGTGATGGACTGGATTCTTTGCTAACTTGATGGCACTTACATTGTCACAATAAATCACTGTAGGCTAAACCTGCTTCTCTCAAATTTCTTCTAAAACTTTTCTAAGCCAAAGAGCTTGTATACCTGCTGAGGTGACTCCAACATACTATGCTTCTGTGGATGAGAGAGTAGCCATGCTTTATTTTTTTGAACTCCAAGTAATCAAACTAGAACCAAAAGAGAAACAATTTCTAGATGTAGACTTATGATCATCCATACTACCTCCCCAATCTGAATCACTAAAGCCAACAAGATTGAATCTTTTAGAAGAGTAGTAATGAATACCAAAATCTAGAGTACCTTTCACATACCTCAAAATTCTTTTAGTTTCCTTCATGTATAATTCTGATGGATTTTTCATATACCTTGAAACAAGTGAAGCCAAATATGCAATATCAAGCCTTGTGTGGGTTAGAAACATCAAACTCCCAACTATACTTCTATAAGTTGTCCCATCAACTAATTTAACACCATCATTCCTACTCAACACAACTCCATGAGCACTAGGAGTGGAGTATGGTTTACAATCAACCATGTCAAACTTCTTCAACATATCTTTTGCATTTTTGGTTTGGCAAATAAAAATTTCATTCTTACATTGATAAACCTCCATTCCTAAAAAATATTCCATGATACCAAGATCTTTCATCTCAAATTATTTCATCATAGCAATTTTAAACTCATCTTTCATCTTAGAACTACTACCCATATACAACAAATCATCAACATACAAACTTATAATAAGAATATCATTACCTTCTTGTTTGTAGTACAGGGTAGGTTCACTCTTACTTCTCTTGAAGCCATTCTCCTGAAAGTATCCATCAATCTTGGCATACCATGCTCTCGGTGCTTGCTTGAGGCCATACATAGCCTTTTTCAATTTGTAGACATGATTCTCTTTTCCTTCCACTTGAAAACCTTGTGGTTGTTCCGCATATACTTCCTCTTCTAAGTACCCATTCAAGAAGACACTTTTCACATCCATATGATGTATGCTCCAATTCTTTCGAGCTGCTAATGAAATCAACATTCTGATGGTTTCTTATCTTGCAACTAGTGCAAATGTCTCTTCATAATCAATCCCATACTTCTATGTGAAGCCTTTCACAACTAATCTTTCCTTATGACTTTCAATACTTTCATCACTATTATGCTTAGTCTTGTAGATCCATTTGGTGCCAATCTTTTTCTTGTCATGTGGAAGCTTTGTAAGCTCCCAAGTATCATTCCTATGAATGGAATCCATCTCTTCTTGCATTGCTTGCATCCAAACCTCATTAGTACATGCTTCTTTAAAACATGATGGTTTAAAATCAGCCTTGGTAACAAAGAAAATTAACCGGCTCCCACCTTATTGATTTTCTTTCATGTGCTTGATTTGCACTCCTTTTGATAAATAATATCACTCAAACTTTTACCTTCCTTCTAGAACTTGAGTTGAATCTAGACTTGCAATTGGAATTCGAACTTGGACTTAGCTATTAAATTAGATGAGGGCTACTTGGTGATTTATAGCACTTGGAACAACAACATTATGGGTTGCTCATGATCAATATCATCATTCAAAATAGATTTTGACTTCTCCATATGGCCTTTTGATGACCATTATAAACTCCCTTCCATAAAAAATCACATCTCTTGAAACAATAAGCTTATTAGGAGAGGATTATATTACATGTTTCTTTCCTCACTATACCCAAATGTAAAAATGCATGACTCCACTTTTTGCATCTAAATTTTGTCTATTCCGATAAGGTAAATGAACATAGGTTAAACAACCAAAAACTTTGAAATGATTAATATTAGGGCCTTTTCATACTCATGCTTCATAAGGAGTCATCTTATCAAGCAGAATCGGGTGGGACTTCAATTGAGAATGTACATTGTTGTGAAGTAACCGTGATCTCCCTAATAAGAGTTACTGAATCCCTTGGTTTGTAACATGCTCCTTGCCATTTCTACCACAGTGCGGTTTTTCCTTTCAGCTACCCCATTTTGTTGAGGCGTGTATGGAGTGGTGAGTTGCCTCCTGATTCCATTCATATCACAATAATCTTGAAAGGCTCTTGAACAAAATTCTCCTCCATGATAAGTCCTTAAACATTTGATTTTGCACCCTTTCTCATTTTCCACAAGTTCTTTAAACCTCTTGAATGTATCAAGGGATTCATCCTTAGCCTTCAAAAAATACACCCAACATTTTTGTGAGTAATCATCAATAAAAGTGATAAAATATGATGACTTACCCAAAATCTTTGTTTGCATAGGTCCACAGATATCTGAATGAACAAGTTGAAGGGGGTAAAGGCCCTCCATGCAATGCCTTTTGGAAACTTTTCTCTTGCATGCTTTCCTTTAGCACATCCTTCATTGCTTCCTCCCTTGTTCTTCTAACCTTTGGGAAAACCAAAAAACTAATGCTTGTGAGGTCGGTGTTAGAGTGCAGTTAACACTAAGAGGGGGGGTGAATTAGTGTTAATGATAAAATTATATTTTTAATTCTTTCAATGATAATTAGATCATGAATGAACTTATGCTGAAAATATGAAATGAAAAGATAATGAACAAACACATTTAAAAGATTGACACAGAGTTTGTCTTGAGTGGAAACACTCCTGGGGAATAAAACCACTTGAATTTGGCCTCACTGGCCTTATCTAAAAAATATTCTTTGTACAAAGCCTCACTGGCTGATTTGTCTCACTGACAATGGTTCTATCTCGTTGATAGTATTATAATGTTGCTATCTCAGTGATAGTCTTGTGAGAATGTACAAATATGAAGCAATTTAAATACATAGTTGATCTCTGTTTCACTAATCACATACTCTGTTCTGTCATGACTTCAAAATCAGAGTTACAATGTTCCAAATTAAAAACCAATATATATATTGTCTTTTTTGAAAGATATAACCTGTGTTTATCAAAACCTCTCATCAATCTCTTTAATGAGCATTACAAAACATTTTATATGATCTCTGTTTTGAAGCAAAGAAATTGTTTGAAAACTATATGAGTAACTTCCATCAGAAACCATATTTGAATTTTCCCTTTCCAATTACAAAAACACATCCTTTAATGCAAGTCTTCAACTATAATTCCTTAGTAAACAAACTTGCTTAATTGCCACATAATCTGTAGAGCTGACAAACCATAAACAATGACAGGGTTTTCTAATCAAAGGAAAACATATGATATTTTACAAGACAAATACCCTTATCACAAAAGACCTGAAGCGAGGTTTTTAAAGAAAGAAACATTTTGTAAAAGACAAACCCTTAATCCTCAACAACAGGCCCGACCAAGACTTGGTTGTTTTTACTCTTTTTAACAACAAAAAAAACATGTATTAGCAGACCCAACACAAGGGTAATCAAAAACAATTTCTCTTGTTTTACTTCTTTAAACAAAATTGACATAACAACCTTTAAAAAATTGCTAGGAAACCTGTGAAGTAATGAAGAAAACAAAATATTACCCAAACCCAAGTGTACAAACAAACAACCAAATCATTAACAACCGCTCTATCTCAGAAGCCACAAAACCCCTTATACAAGAAAACATACCATAGTTTTAGTACAAAAAGTTCATTTGTTACAACAATCCGAACAAGAGATTAGTGCATAGCATCATTAATAAAAGCATAAAAATTTTCTTTGTTTTGCTTAAGATACACAATAAATAAGAAACTATGTATTGAAACATAGCACCTAATATACCAATTGCCATGATCATGCTTGAGTCCAAGCTGATGCATTTCCTTCCAAAACTATCATGCCATGCGAAGAATGTTAATGCCCTAACTGTTTCAGACCAAGCCCTAGCTCGAGAGAGCTCTTTTAACAAAAATAATAATGAAATAGGCTCAGGCTCTTTCTATTTTTTTTTAAAGACCCTTACAAACAAATTCTGAAAAAAGCTTTCCTTTTTACCAACTCCATGATTAGGGTAATCAACCCTAATAAAATGAATCAAACATCGATGATGCATATCTAGGTCTTCAAAGACTTTAAATCCATCATAATGAAATTTCACATCCAGGAATTATTATGGGAAAGAATTCCCATTCAACAAACAAATAATTACCACTGACAATACAAAGATTCTTTTAATCTTTGACTTTAAAAAACTTTATCATTCCCTCCTTTTATTATTTTCTTTTTGAGTAAAGTCAATTTGCCACCTTTTTGAAAGAACTCCTCGTAATAATTCAAGGCTTTTTTTTTAAAGAATGATATGTTTCCTTAAAAATACAATGTGCCAATGCCTTTTGAATAATTCTTAGCATTTAGTCTTTACCACTGCATCTAACTAATATGCAAATAAATGTGCAAATGCATTTTAGTATTTCAAACTGATCATAGGCCAAGCTGTGAAACATACCAACCACTGAAATATGTCAAATGTAGGTGATAATACCAAGATAGATCAACATGGATATGCAAGAAGAATAGAACTGAAATATCACCATGTGCACAATCAAATACCTCAACCTTGGTGTTATGACATTAATGCCAAATAATACTAAGGGACAACAAACTCCCCCTTTGGCATTGATGTCAAACACAAAGGTTAATCAATCACATCATAGCTATAATATACCTGTTCTAAACATGATGACTGCATGAAGTACATATCCATCCTGTCACATATCAAAGAAACCATCAAATACAACTAAAAACTGGATAAACAAATCATATCATCATAAACACTTCATATTAGATAAACCAATCGTATCATCATAAACACTACATAACATTTAAATATTGCATATAGCAAGCCCCAAAATTCTCCCCCTTTTGACACAATGCCAAAAAATAGAGGAACAAAACCACACATGAAATATGCTCATAATGCCAAATAGACACTGAGGGATAAAATAATATGCATGAACTACTCCCCCTGACTCCATGTACTGAAGTTAACATGGAAGAGAACTAATAGAGACAACACCAAGCTTGTCTCTGAGAGTTTCAAACTGAGCTTTAGGAAGGGGTTTGGTAAATATATCAGCTACCTGATTAGTGGATGCCACAAAATCTAGTATAACTTCATTTGCTAACTCCTTTTCATGCAAAAAATTATACCTTATATCAATATGCTTTGTTCTAGAATGCTGCACAAAATTTTTAGAGATATTAATAGTACTTGTATTATCACATAAAATGTGAACAGGTCTAGCAACATCAACCTATATTTCCTTCAAGGTCTAAACCATCCAAAGCACCCGAGTACAACAAGTAGCAACTGCTATATATTCTACCTCAGCAGTTGACAAGGATACCAAATCTTGCTTCTTGCTATGTCAGGCTACTAATCTGCCTCCAAGATAGAATGCACCCCCTGAAGTACTTTTCCTATCATCAATATTTCTAGCCTAGTCAACATTAGTGTAAGCAACCAATGTGAAATCACCGTGTTTAGGGTACCACAAACCAAAATCTTGTGTTCCAACAACATACTTCAAAATTCTTTTTACTGCATTCAAATGTGACATCATAGGTGCAGATTGAAATTGTGAAACCAAGCATACAACTTGCATAATATTAGGCCTTGTGGCAGTCAGATATAAGAGACTACCAATCATGGATCTATACATGGTATGATCCACATCAAGCTGATCAACTTCCTTTGAGAGTTTACAACTAGTTTCCATAGGAGTCCCAACTGGTTTACAATCAATCATCTAAATTTTTCTCAACATTTCTTTAGCATATTTTGTTTGTGAGATAAATATCCCTTTATCAAGTTGACTAACTTGAAGCCCCAAAAAGAAAGAAAGTTCACCAATCATTGACATTTAAAATTTAGACTTCATGATTGCTAGAAATTTAGAGCACAAAGCACCATTATTACTGCCAAATATAATATCATCAACGTAAACAACAACTATAATACTATCATCTTTCACTTTGAAGTATAAATTGTTGTCTACAACACCTTTTGAGAAGCCCTGTTCATGTAAATAGGTGTCCAACTTTGAATACCAGGCTCTAAGAGCCTATTTCAGACCATAGAGGGCCCTTTTCAGCCTTTATACATAACATTCTTTGCCTGCAACAACAAAGCCTTCAGGTTGTTCCATATGAACTTTTGTCAAGTCACCATTAAGAAATGCAGTTTTAACATCCATTTGAAAAACTTTAAAACCTTTATATACAAAGTAAGCCAGAAACATTCTAATTGCTTCTAGCCTAGCCACAGGAGTGAAAGTTTCATCAAAGTCCAATCCTTCAACTTGAGAATAACCCTTACAAACTAATCTAGCTTTATTTCTGACTATATTCCCTTGTTCATCCATCTTGTTCCTAAAAACCCATTTTGCACCAATGACATTTTTGTTTTCAGGTCTAGGAACTAATTCCCAAGTCTTATTCTTTTCAATTTGAGCAAGTTCTTCATGCATAGCCTTAATCCAACAACTATCACTACTAGCCTTAGAATATGTCTTAGGCTCAATTTCTAAAATCAAAGATAAATAAACTTGTTCATCATTACCTTTTGACATATCACCGATAATTTGATCAGTAGGATGCTTCTTTTTCATTAATCAAGAAGACAATTGAGAGGGTTCAACAACATTATCAGGCACATTTTGTTCAGTGAACTTCTCAGATTTTGTTGAACTTGAAGATTTATTTTGATCTTGCATATCCATATCAGGTGTCTGCACAATAAATTCTTCATCATCATCAAACTTCTTTTTCTATTCACAAGTCTGTAAGGTTTCATCAACCTTCACATTGTCACTTTCCACAATTTTCCTTAATCTTTTATTGTAACACTTATATGCTTTACTGTGTGTTGAATATCCCAAAAATATACCTTCATCACTCCTTGATTCAAAGCTTCTAATGCTATCAGTGTCTTTCTTTATACAACACTTGTTGCCAAATATTTTGAAATATCCTACATTAGCAGTCCTACCATACCATAATTCATATGGTGTATGCTATGTTTTAGTTCTTATTTGAACTCTATTTAGAATGTAAATAGCATTATGCACTGCTT
>VDFB02334673.1:0-14128 GCA_007258455.2 Sequoia sempervirens | reverse complement strand
GACTATAGTGGGTATCATGCATGGCTCAGGCACTGCAAAAAGGTCCCAAAAGACAAAAACATCAAAAGTCCTAAAAAATAAAACATCATAAAATGTCCTAAAAAAAAGACCAAAAACATCACAAAATGTGTTGAAGAAAGACCTAAAAAACTGAAAAATGTCCTGAAGAAAGATCTAAAAATCGAAAAATGTCCTGGAGAAACCCCCAACAAGGTCACAATGTCTAGAATGCCGCAAAACAAAGTCATATCTTTTCAAGTCCGTCAAATCAGTCAGTTTTAGTCATTTGTCTGAACTACATTGTCTCTGTGCATTTGCTATGTAGACAAGACTCATCTTTGAGTCCCTGAGACATTAGACTAGTCCTTTTAGGTTTATCAAAATAAAATCATGGCTCAATCTTTGGTCATCAAGAAAAAGTCATTGGTCGTGTCGAACTACGAGGTATTTGAGTGTATGACGTAGGCAAGGCCATCTGTCGATGAGCCCCCGAGGCTGCACTAGGTCAGTCCATTAGGGTTCATGGCACTACACGGGCACACACATCAAAAGTCTTCAAGTCAAGACAACTCATTTTCCAAACAAACAAACTCCTAAAATGAAATATGGCAATCATTTATTCAAGCATGACAATCACACCAGCATGTCAATATCGACATATGGTCAACATAGGTCAAACTCAGTCAAACTCAGTCAAAACAAGTCAAATTGTCGCAACCGATCAAACTGTCAACTCTTGGTTATTTTTCAAATGTGTCCTGAAGAACGGCCTTTGTCATCTATGCCTTAGGATGTGTCCTTCCTAGGCATCGTCACTGACACCTAGCATTTTGAGAGATCCTCTTGACATTTAAGGATCACTCCTCTCGACATCAGTATCTTTCATATGTGTCCTTCTGAATAACGGCCTCTGTCATCTATTCCTTAGGATGTGTCCTTCCTAGGCATCACCATTGTCACCTAGAATTTTGAGAGATCCTCTTGACATTTAAGGATCACTCCTCATGTCAATCCTCTTGACATCAACATTATTCAGGATGTGTCCTTCCTAAATTTGGCAATTTTCGACACTCGTCATCTTGGCATCGTCAAAACCTTGACACCCTGGCATCTCGACATCATCAAACTAGACATCTTGACATTAAAACACTTGGCATCCAGACACACTTGGCAAACACTTGACAAACACTTGGCACTTGTCTTTTGGCTTTTTTACCATGTTACTAGTTTTTCAGCGAGATCCCGACAACCGGATTTAGAGAAGTAGTGACGTATCATGACATTTATCGTCTTGTCTTTTGACACGCATGTCACTAGTTTCTCAGCGATGTCCTGACTACAGGATTTAGAAAAATAGCGACGTATCATGATAATGGCTTTATTTTGTTGTCCTTTTGGCAATCGTGTTGGTAGTTTCTCAAGGATGTCCTGGAAATAGGATTTAGAGAAGCAACGACGTTTCATGACTTGTCCTTCTTGTCTTTTTCTGCTTACGGCTGGTTATGACAAAAAGACTGGGGCAACTGCGCTCTTAGTATGAGTCATGATCATCCCTGTCTGTGACTGTTTGTCTCATGTGATGGTATGACCTTGCACACCTTGATCTATGTCATATCATGGTGTTTGTTGGTCATTACAATAATTTGCCCAATGATGATTAAGAGCAATAAAATTAAAGTCCTATGGTAAAGTTTTGAAGGATTTGGTCTAGGAATTAACATGCATCTTATTATGTCTGGTCATCTCTCATCCATCTCACGATGATATTCTGTGACATACAAAAACATTAGTGCATACATAATCATATAGACATTGCATTAGATCCATACATACACCATCCATATCAGTAAATCATATCCATTACATTCCATAGTGCATTATACATAATCATAAACATGGCATCCATTCAAATAAATACATTATTTATATCATCATCCATGGCATAACATCATACATAAATCATCCATCATACATCATAATGCATAAATCAAATAACATCACATAACACACATGTAGGCCACATCAAAACTGCATCATATATATAGCATCATCTCAAAAATCAATGTCACAAGATAGAGTCATGGGATATCCCAAAAATAGAGCTCGTAGGCTCGATAGTCAATACATAACGTGTCATAACATAAAGTCTGAAACATGAAGCCAAATACAGTAAACATGCCCCTATGAAATGCTCTCCTCATCCCCTCGTGGCGAAGAGTGTGGTGACTGAGGACCTGTGCCTAGCACTGAGGTAACCGGAGGAACTATGGAAGCCTCTGTCTGCGAACCCAATGGGACTGACACTCATGGCATCATCTCCACAGTAACATGTATTTGTGACGAAACTGTGGCGTGACTCTGTGAGGCTAAAGAATCTATCACTGGAGGCTGACCAGGTACTAATCTATGGCCTAAACTCGATGACCCATGTGAATGCCCTGACCTGTGACTAGAGGAGTTTCTGTGATGGAACCTGTGACTCGAAGTATGCCCTGAAGAGGTAAAGCCCCCTGCATTGCTAGTCTGACTGCCACTACCACTGCCTGACCCGCTGCCACTACCTGTCTGTGTCCTGGTCAGAGTGGGATCTCTCCTCTCTGCTGGCACATCCTGCTCATATAACTACCTGTATCGCCCAATCCGTACACTAACCCTGCCAAACTCCCGAGCCAAATCTATAGATGGTCTTGTACATAGTCGTGCGAACTCTGTGCACCACTGCACTGCCTCCTGCTAATGGATCACTGCTTGATCCTGCTCTACCCTCGTCACCTTGAGCTTTGCTCGTAGGGCACTGACCTCTGCCATGGTTGCGTCCAATCTCCTCTGCATGTTTGCCACCCTCTAATCAGTCATGGTGTCATGTGGCAATGGCGAACCAGACGGTATCTCCTCACCCTCTACCATCCTCCATCTCAAGAGCCTCTCAGGCTCATCCATAGCCCCATCATCATCTATGCCATCATCATCATCCTCCGCTGCGACCTCTCTCCACCGACTCCCTCGTCCTGTGGCACATCCACATCCATCTCAATCTCCTACTCCTGTTTGGCCTCCTCCTCGGCCACATGCTCCTCTTGTCTCTCCTCCTCCTGCTCCTGCCTTGGCTCCTCCCCCTCTCTCTCCCCCCCCTCAGCCACCTTTGGGATAGCATCCAGTGCCCTTCTCGTCGCATGATGTCTCACCTCAAGGTCTCCGCCCGCCACCCCTCCTCATGTAATCCCTCCATCATCCGCCATCCCCATCTCTCCCTCCACCCGCCTCGTTTCTCACCGCCATCTCTCCTCCGCCGCCGCCACCTCTACCTCGCCAGCTCATGGCACACGTGGGTATAACCCATCTCCATCAATCGACACCGCCCATCTGGATCTATCAATGGCATCTGCCGACGGTTCGCCACCATGGTGCTCATAATCATTAGTAGTCCCTTTAGATCCGCAACTCCACCTCTCCATCCCCACTGCTGGGGCTACATAGTCCATCAATTTGCCGGATGGCAAAGGCAAGAATAGGTGGTCCCTAAGCCCACTCAACACTATCTCGAACTATCAAGCAATAATGACCTACTAACATCACTTGACATCAATGCCAACCCATGCTCAAGCACAGCCACAGCATTTCCATCTCTTGCAATAGGTTTCACTGAAGATTAAGACACATAAGATATAAAAAATGTGCAAGATTGGAAGGCATCTATCCTCAAATTAGGGATTGGAAAATACCAATGAACGAGAAATTTTTACCTCTTCTACAATTTGATCCCTTCCAAGCTCTAGAGGGTAATCCTAGAGATCTTTTAAGGATATTACAATAAAGCAAAACTTAGATGAACTCGCAAACAAAGATGACTTTGTATTCATATATTGTAAGTGTAGATCTTTTACTTCAAATAGCTAGCCTCAATAATGCAACTAAAAATAAATCTTGGCCACATATCTCTACAGATACACTCTCTTATAGTTTCTTACAACATCATTGACCTAGTAGAATACATTATATATAACTCTAAGGTTTTTAATAGCCACAGTCACAATGTTTTTAATAAAAATTATAGTAATGAATTGTGTATAATGGGAGAATAACTAAAACTAAAAAATAAATAAATGGTTATAAATAATTTTCTGGATTTAAAATGGTGTAGGTGGTCAACTTTATACCATGAGACTAGTTCCTACTCTTGCAATAGAGAGTCTACCCTAAAAAAACACCTTTAACAACACTGCAAATCCTCTTTTTAGATGATTCCAATTTAATTCTATTTGCCTTATAGAGCTCAAACTCTCAAATTCCCTTTATCCCAATAATAAAGTCTACTTAACAGTCCTTAAAAATTGATTTTAAAGCTTCATGTACTAGTTTGACATATTTTCATACATCATACATATGTATTAAATGAGAGGTTTTACTACACCCCTTGGATGCAAACTAACATAGTCTAATAAAAATGCAACAAATGTGTACTTAGGGTTTCTTTGAATCCCCTAAAACTCCAAAATATTTATGAAGAAAAATTACAAGACAAGAATAAGGTTGTCTTTGATTTTCTAAAAAATACTTACAATGCCATTACAAATAGCTAGAAAACTTGAAAATCTAAGTTGTAGTCATATACAAAGGTTATACATGAAATATAGCTCAAACCATATGAGAATTTTTTATATAGATGCAAAAAACCTAACCCTTTACAATGAATAGAAAATGGCCTTAGATATATCTAGAAATAGGGCATCCAAAATGTAGCCCAAAAAGTATGTAGGGAGGAACCATGCTATTGCCATCATGAATTATCTTCCAACCTTGAAAACAAAATCCCAAGGTCAAAGAACATGGCTATAGTCACCTATAAAATAATCTCAAAGATCTAACATCAAGTCACTCACCAGTTGTGTCCTAATCCACACTCAAATGACCAGAAAATATATGAAATCAGAAGCAAAAAACCATTCAAAGTGATGTGAGAATCTACTCCCTATAAGATTTGATCTACTACAATAAATTCAACATGGCCATGGAATCATTTTACATCAAATTTGTGACCTTGGTAAAAATAGGTGCTTTTAGTTGTCTTTCCAATATGTTCGAGGCCTTTTCAACCAATAAATTAAAATGCTAATTTCTTCCAACAAACCATTGATGAAACTACTCAAATTGCATTCCAAAACTATGCTCACTTCTTCTTGGGCATTGAGAAATATGGATTTGATAGTTTTCATTACCTTTCTAGTATGTTGGCTCCTTTTATCAATGACCATGTGGCTTTTCGGGCCATTTTGATGAATTGCAAAGAAACTAGTGAAAAATGGGTGGGAATGTCATACTTCAAAGCTCAAGGGAGACTCATGACATAAACATGTGTTTGAAGCATCAAACTTCAAATTTATGTTTATCCTTAATTTATCCTTAATTTATGTTTATCCTCAATACTGACCTAAAACACATTAGTTGCCTCCAAATTTGACTTAACCATCAACCTAGCAAGGCCCTACCCTCAAACCAATTTTTTGACTTAGATCTCAATGTCAACCTCTTGGATCTTGTTGATCCATCTACACCTTCTACCAATATCTCTTGCTAGGTGAAAATATCCTTCACCATAGCATGTGGTACATATGCAATAGTTTTTGCACCAACTAGGAAAGGTTTAGACTTTCGTATAGCCTTGACTAGGGAATAGGCCTACTTTTACATCCCATACTTGAGAAGCAGCTTTGCAAGGTTTAAATCACAGCAGTGCAATGTTTTTGTCAAGGTTTCCTTGTTAGCAAGCCGCTCTATCAACAAAAACTAGGTGCACGTTATGCAAAATCTTTTAAATTATATGTTTCCATAAAATTCCTATTTGACTTAATGGGTCCACTCAAGGTAAGATAAAGGTTACAGGCAACTGTTATATGCTGCATCAATTGAAGCCAGCATTTCACGGGCATATATCACCCGTGGTGACTGTCCCAATGCCCGACATGCATAAAATTAAAAGAAGGCAATTCTAAGAAAGATTATGCTTAAAAAGTCCTAAAAAATTAAAAGGGGAAAAACTATTATAACAAATTTAATGCATTATATACATTTTTAATAATTTCAGTTGTTCTTAGTTTGCTTAACTTTAAACTACTTAAACTCTAGGAAAAAAATTGCCATCTCCAAAAATGTGTCACCATGTGAAGAAATGCTGATTTGAACAGAAGTTTCATAATCATCAGAAATAATATTGTATTTAGTTTTTCGATAAATTCCTTGTTAAACAATTGAACTCCAACAAAATGATATAAAAACTTTAAATCTCATCTTCTCAATATATTAAAGAGTAACACTTCATATTCTTGATAAATTGTTTAATCATTTATATGGGGATATCATGAAATTGTGAATTTATGAGAACAAACTCTTGCTGGACTAAACTATTATGATATCCGATGACTTCAGGTTTTTGTTTCCCTATAATAAACACATAAAATGTAAACATAGGTCCAGGCCCCTTAACTTAAAAAATGAAAACTACATTAACAGTATCCTGACTCATAAGACACGAAGGTATCAAGCGATTTGGAGTATACCTTCTTACTATAACTAATTTTAGAGTAGAACCATTGCCACTTCAACTTTAGCTCAACTTTGTAATACCTAAGTCCCTTTCATGTTGATAATTTCAAGCTTTTTTATGATAACTGCTACTAGTAATACTATTACCCATGACTCAAATTGCATAATGATTTTACAGCTGTAGTAATGAAACATAAGACTTCGAAGGTTAAGATTAACACAAAATAATGTATAATAATCAATCTACTCATCAGAGGTCTGAGTGACTAGTTTAGATGATGATTAACAAAATATTTGTTATATACAGAAACCAATTGATATGAGAGTCTTAGTTTATTTGTGAGCCTTAGTGAAATTTTTGACAATCCACCCGAGTTGCATTGCATCTACAATTTGCCCCATCCAAAAGAGGTGAAAAAAGGGATGAGACTGGATAAATATTCTGTACATATTGAACTAAGAATCTTTGTAAAGGCAGTTAGATTAAAGACATGTTGCATCTTGTTACAGAACATTCGAAAATGGATGCAATATGGAATCTAGATTTCCAAATAAACGAGAGCTAAAATTATTTTAAGAACTCCTATGTTTTAAGATATGGAGAAACCCACAAATTGGTCGGACCAAATATTACAACTTATATTGTGTTTCTACAATTGGTCCAATCACTGCTTGTCAAAATGAATTAGTACTACTTGCTAATGGGCAAAAATAACTGGATCTTCCTTTCGTGCAGAATTTTGTAATTCTACGTGTTTTTGAAACGAAGCTGCCGAAATGTCCCTCTCTTTAAGATTTCCAAGAGAGTTGAAAATGACTGCAATCAAATAAAAAGCTTCGCCTGCTAATTCATGACACTGCATTACAATGCTTCTCCATGTCAGTTAATCCTTGAGAACTCTCTATAAGCATTTTTACATCATATAATCTTGCAAATAAGTATAAATAGGCTTAGAATTCTCCTCACCTCCAAGACTTCGAATTCCTTGGCAGCTTGTTGTAAAGGATTCAGAACAGCATCTGGTTCTGCAGAAACTGTAAAAGTTGGCAGTGTTAAATAAATGTACGCAAAATCTGTAAGATTATACAACAAATTTTGTTCTCCCTCGACTGACATACCTGAAAAATCTGGGACTGCCAAATGACATTTGGCAATGGCAAGATTAGCTCGTGCGCGAAGCTCCAAGCCACCATGACCAAGAATGATTGGCAAACTCTGGTACAAAAATGCTAATGCATGCTTTGCATGGCTAACTCCAAGATTTAGCCATAACTCTGCCAGACTCAGCAATGCTGTCGCTTGAAGGAGATCAAGGTTGAAAGACTGACATATAGACAAACTTGCCAACACATAGGGCAAGCCAGAGATTGCATTTCCTGATTTCTGAAAGTTTGTTGACAATTAGTCAAGCGAGAGTACAAATGTAAAAGATAGAGATAACCAAATATTTGGGACAGAGGCAGAAGAATGAAAAGTCAATATGCAATCGTTGCTTTGACAAGAAATGCCAACACTACCTTGTAGATTTCAGCCAGCAAAAGAAGAACACTTGTACTTTCAACTTGCATGTTGAATTTGTAACACATACAGAAAAGCGAATGAGCAACTGATGTTGCCTGCAAATTTCAAGTATGTCACTTAATCATTTGCATCATGCATAATAAATATAGAAAGCAAATCAGGTATAACAAACCTCATTGAATTGTTCTGCAGCAAGAAGAGTGCGAGCATGGCGAAGACTAGCTTCAACCTTGAGATCCATATCAACTCCAGATAAAGGAGAAGCCAATGCTCCCAATTGATTGCAGACTAGATAGGCCAGTTTTAACTCACCACTGCCATACAACCTTTATGTTTATAGTCACAAATTCAAAGCTTGCCAGAGAATACCCTTTTCCATCAAAATGGGAATTAACAAACTAAGAAGATATATTTGGTCTTTCAAATAAGAGAAATGCATTAAAGTTTAACAAAAGATTTACAGATAAACCGAATAGATGGTTAGGGGTTGCTCACCGATGCAGAGCACGATCATGAATTAACTGCAGCTTCAGTAATTGGATACGAGATTTAATAACCATTGAGAATCTCTTTTCTGCCAAATCCAACGCTGCAAAAGCTTCTGAAAAAAAATAAAATTTGACAGATCAAGAACATTCTAATGTAATAAATGATCAAATAAATTTGTAAGCTAATGATTAAAAAAGAATGGCTGTAAGATGCTGACCCAATAGTGATTCACTGTGAAGATGATATGTAGGCTAACAACTGAAAGAAATTCTGGAAATAGACAAATCAATACGCGGTAAATGGCATACAATTCTGTTAACACCTAATACAGATACCCGCACAATGGTAGCAATATAATAATACCAAATACTCTGATTTCAGAGAGGTCATATAACAGCAAATACAGATATCATCAGAATATTGACCGATCATATATGAGTCACGGTGATTACAATGCTACATAAATGGGCGCACTTAGTTCTGACTTGGAACCAGTTGAATGTTAAGTACATAATTAAACCAACGATAGCGATTGGACTCACTAGTCAGCCCAAGTATGGCCTGAACTACAGCTGCTACTAGATTGACTCCAACTCTGGGCGCATTAGCCAGTTATCATAGACGTACACGCATGGATGATAGCTCGATGAAATCACT
The DNA here is from genome assembly GCA_007258455.2 of Sequoia sempervirens. NCBI lineage: Eukaryota > Viridiplantae > Streptophyta > Pinopsida > Cupressales > Cupressaceae > Sequoia > Sequoia sempervirens. Next base: position 4,920 of record VDFB02334673.1, on the reverse strand, counting down.
AGGAGTATGTTATCACCACATGATTGCCGGCCACCAAATACTTGCGGATCAGTAGATGAATGTGCTTATGTAAGTTCATGACTCCTGAGATATTTAAATTTGCCGATGATGCAAATAATCCCTTTGTGTGCCAAATGTATGAGTGTGAGTGCGATTAGATGTGAAGAGAAGGCATGCTTATAGTGGTGCCTAGCGCTTTGTATGAATCCTTGCTTGACTTAGTGATTGGGAGGAATCATGACTTGTTGAAACGCCACCCCACCTTCTTTAAGCATATGCCAAGAATAAGCAAATCTGGAGATAAAGCAAAAATTGGAATTAGCAACTACAAATGGGAGTTTTCACGAATCACCAAGCTGAGGGTCGTGTCTCACCTAGAGGCGGCTTTACAGGGGTTTTCGTCCCTATACATCTAGCAAGACTAGCATCCAATTCGTGATCCTTCCTTAGACAAAATAACTTAGTATATATATGCTACTATCATTGCATCCCAATTGGGTCAGTCAAAAACAAGGATAATATTTTTATTATTTAAAAATTATTAATATTATTATTATTTTAAAATTAATATTATTATTATATTATTAATTATATTTAAAATCAGATTAGGGTTAAGAAACACTAGTCCTGCCCAGATTTGAAAATAGGTCTCAATTAGAAATCAAGGACATGACAATCATCCCTACCCAAATGTTGCTTGCCCTCAAGCAACCTCAAATTTGGATGCTCAAAGATCTCTGCTCCTTCCCACGTTGCATCTTCAACAAGTAGATTCAAGATATCCACACTTGGTTGCACCACATCCCTATGAAAAGACCTCTCCATCCACTTGGCAGAAACTACCTTCGGGCCTCCCTTGGGTAGACCTCGTAGAACGACCTCCTTCCCATTAGATTTGAACTTCAACTCCATAGTTTGATAGTTTGTTGTATACTCCCCAAGCAAGTGTAACCATTGCACTCCCAAAACCACATCTATCTCACCAATGCCAACTATGTAGAAATCATCCTACATCTTGTGTTCTCTTAAGGCCAACTCCAACAGCGAAATCCGACGTGTGGATGGAATGGTGTAGCCATCTGCAACTGACACATTAAATCCTTGAAAGGCTTCGGCCCTTAGGCCCATATTAGCCACTAGCCCTTCATCAATGAAATCATAGTTTACGTACTCGAACTCGAAGAGTACTCGACAAGCCCAAAACTTTTGACTCGACAACTTTAAATAATAAAATGTTTTAAAATATAATATATAACTTAATATATATAATAAACTAACTATATTTTGTATATATTAATATATTCATAATGATAATCTATAGTATATACTATATATTATATATATTAAAATATTTTATAATATTTAAAATTTTATAATATTTTAAGATTTTATTATATATAATACTCACGATGCCAACAGCAAATGAAAAACAAAAAAACCCTAACAATGTTGCTGCAAATTTGCGCAGGAATATAAGTCTGATCACACAAAAAACAAAGGTAAAATCGCAGGTGTGATAAAATGTAGAAACGAGGGATTAAGAAGCAGAAATGCATCCAAAAAATGTGAAAAACAAGCCGATTTTCGTGAGAAAATGAACAAAAAAAGGTGTGCGAAATGCGTCACGGGTTTCCCGCGATTAATCGTGGGTTTTTTTGCCTCGTAATCTTCACTTAATCAGCGATCTATCTGCACTAGAAAACTCGAGAGTAAAAGTTGAAAATACTCGCCCAGTCAAAAATTCGGCGATTAATTGCTTAGTATGCAAACAAAGAATAAAATTATGGGTGGCTCCACTACCTATTAATATTGTTACCTTTTGTCCTTGTAAGCCCACTCTAATATGAAGAGAGTGATACCTTAGTGCTCCAAGAATGCTACCCGAATGTCCTCCCTCCAATGTCTCCATGTGCACATCTCACTAGTAATGCACTCAGGTTCGCCTTCTCCCTACTCAGTATCATCATCGGAGACTACCTCAATGTAGTGGATTTGTCCTTTCCCCAAACACCTGTGACCAGTGCCCAAGGCTCCCTACAAGTGAAGCATAACTTTTTCCTTCAGAGCTCATTCTTAGACACGTCCATCCCACTAGACCTCGATTGTAGGATTGTCAATTGAGGAATAATATCGTGAGATGGCTTCTTTTGTTGCCTTGTTAGTCAATTCTTCAAAATAGGTTTATTCTTCATGGTGGAATCCTCAAGGTCTAAGGCTCTTCGGATAGCCTCCCCAATGATATTGGCTCTAAGGCCCTCACCAATCCACGGAAAGACTTTGATAGCCCCTCGATGAACAAGAATGTAAGTCTCCTATCCATCACAATAGGAACCATAACAAGTCTTTGAAATTTTGTGACAATCATCCACTGTCCCATGTTGCCATAGCCGTGTCAATTCCCAGAAGTATACCTCTGGATCCCTTCTATCAAACCTTTCTATTAGATTTTGTGTGAAATCAGCATATGTAGTTGTAAGAGACCAGGTGTCTCTCAACCTAGTTTCTGAACTGTAACTGCGTTTTTTTATGTTTTTGCAATTTTTTGACTTTTTTGAGGGTTTTGAATGTTTGGAAAGAAAGTGCGATTTTGATAAATAAATACAAATAAATTCATAAATAAATAATGATGCACCAAATAACTTCCAGATCAATAGTAGATGATTTTATTATTGTTATTGAACAACTACAAAGCTATCCCAATCACAGAAGAAGTAATGAATGATATTTTTAAGAGGAACCTGATTATTGCTTACAGCTGCTTGAAGGAATGGAAGAAAAGTACGGCCACAGCTAGTTATTAACTTCTCACAAATAAGGCTAAAAATCGAATCTCCTTGCCTGTGCGCCCAAGATGATGAAGACTGGAAGCTGAGGTGATAGGCGTTTAGGTTTCCAGAAGAAAGACGTCTTTTCAATAGCAAAGTACGGCCTATCAGCAGCATTAAATACAGCCGTACCCTTTCCTTGGGAAAAGCGCCAAATGCCAGACACTGATAATCTCAAAGATCGATTCTTTCTGATGAACAATAGAACCCAAATACTGAATGTAAAACTCCACTGTAAGCACTGTATGACTTCTGGATGAAGCCACGCTGATGGACAATCTTCAACTGGTATTTCACAGCCTCAGTATGTCAGATCTCGAAGAGGTAACGTTCTTCAAAATCGAATGTCTGTCGAAACCCTAGTTTCGCAAACCCCAATACTCAGAGAGAGAATAAGACAAATTGAATAATCATAACATAAGAGTTCGATTTGTCTTGGCAGTGTATATATAACCCCTTTCACAAATTCGACCCAAGCATCTTTTAATAATCATTTAAATAAATGATTAAATTCACCCTTCTTAACTTAGGAGAAAATATTAAATAAATGGCGTCCATCTTTTAATGAATAAATAATTATTCATTATAATAAATATTTCTCTTTATTATAAAGTATTAAAAATACTTTATAATATGCCCTTAAACATTAATATTTAAATATATTAATAAAGTGACTTTATAACATAAAGTCAAAATATCAATTATTTAATAATCATTAAATGCTCCATTATTTTCCATCTGACCATCAAACTCACAAACTGGGTCGACTCTGAGCTAACCAGCTGAACCAGGTTCCCTACCCAAAATAGCAGCGTCCGCCTACCTAACTTACTATAAATAGTAGTGAAAAACCTCTGCGAAGATTCAGCGAGGCCCAACTGAATCAAGAATGATTCTCGAACAACTGAGGAGCGCCTCAAATGATCCTCTACACCTGCTTTGGCTCGACCCTACGAGGATCGGAATGATAGGCTAACCACATATCCAGCTGAACTGACTAGGAAGGGGACATCACAGTCCGCCCTCCTTGAAATTGCTTGTCCTCAAGCAATCTCAACTCTGGATGCTGTAAAATCTCCTCGAACTCCCATGTAGCATCCTCAACTGGCAAATCTCTCCCACTTGATTAAATGTTCTAATCACCCGCCTCAGAGGTGTCTCTCCTCTCATCTAGGATGGCCTCGGTACTAGTATCAATTTCCCTTCGTCATCAAGGGGTGGCAGAACTGGAGAGGGTATCACATACTGACCCAATGCCTTCTTCAGGCGAGAAACGTGAAACACGTTGTGAACCCTGCTATCTGCTGGTAAGTCCAACTCATATGCAACCTCGCCCACTCATCTGATAACACGGAATGGACCATAGTAACGAGGTTTCAACTTCTTCGCACCACTCTTCTGCAGAGTAGACTGACGATATGGCTGCAACATGAGATACACCATATCACCCACTACAAAAGAACGCTCAACCCTCTTCTGATCAGCATACTGCTTCTGCTGATTTTGTGCCCGTTGGATATTGTCTCTGAGAGACCTCAAAATGTCCTGCTGACTCTGCATCATATCTCCTGCACTCGGCACTCTGCTATCACTCAATATCAAATCCAAAAGGTTGGGCGCCTCATACCCGTACAATGCCATGAAGGGCGTCATCTGTATCGTCATGTGGTGAGTAGAGTTATAACAATACTCATAGAGGTATATCCACCTCACCCAAGCTCTCTGCTGTTCAGCTATGTAATTGCGCAAGTAACCTTCCACCCATTTATTGACAATTTCCGTCTGCCCATCTGTCTGCGGATGGTAGCTGGTACTAGGTGTCAGTTCGGTCCCACAGAGCCTGAACAACTCCTGCCAAAAGTTGCTCATGAACCGACTGTCTCTATCGCTGACTATCGTCTGAGGCAACCCATGTAACCAGAACACCTCTCTGAAAAAGAGCTCTGTAGTCTGCGATGCTGTGAATGTAGTAGTAATCGGAAGAAGTTTGCATATTTAATAACCATCAACCACTACGAAATGCAATCTTACCGCCTCGCAAACCTTGATAAAAGTCCATCATTTCAAACACTCCCACTTCCCCGGCCAGTATAGG
>VDFB02334672.1:0-11776 GCA_007258455.2 Sequoia sempervirens | reverse complement strand
TTTTACACAACTGAGTGAATGATGGAGATTCTCCACATGGGAAAATTTTCAATTGCTTGACAACTTGGTTTTCAAAGGAAAGTTGAGAGGAAAAGTTTGTTGAAGGAAGAGAGAGGAGAGATTCTTTGTAATTTTTTGGATTGACGGTGGATGGAGCTGTTAGATATCTTCAACAGATCAACTTTTGGAGCCTTCTATTCTTCTATTTCTTCTCTTCTTTTCTCATTTGTAAAGGGTTCTAAATTATTGTATGAGGCTGGGTAGATAGAAAATGTTGAGTTATGAGTCATAAATTGAGTCTATAAAGCTTTCATTGGTGATTTCATGAGTAAATCTCAGCTGGTTTTTGCAAATAAATCATGAAAGTCATGAATGTCATCACATTGTCTCCAAATTGGTACAGTTTAAGTCCTATGAATTCAATAATACAGAGTATCTTTGGATTTTTCATCTCAATTTTCTAAGATTGTTTTATTTGTTTATGGTTATGTTTCAATGAAATGGTTAAATACTTTGAACAGATAATTGTGATTTCAAGTGTGCAAGTTGGATCTGATAAGAAGAATTTGATTGATAACAAGAGAGGATTTGTTGATGTAATATATTAATAGTTGTGAATCCATTAGTTGAAGTTTATTTTCTAATGAAGTTTTCTTTATGAGTTTGACTCCATGGCCCACAATTAGGCACTAGCCTATTCTTTAGCTTGATGTATCTTAGAAACAATTTTAAATTCAAAATCATTTTAAATCATTCTTGTTTGGTTGAGGTTTAGTGTTATGCTTCCCAATTGTTGAGTGAGTGTTGAGAGACTAAGAATTTAACTAGATTTGAGGTTGTCAATGCTTTCCTTAGTGTATTTTCATTGGGAGTTATCTGCTATAAAAATAAATGTCTATGTATGGTTGAATTAAGTTGTATGCATTGTATAGGTTGACCCACCTTGGTCTTGCAGAGCCAGAAGTGTAGAAGATCTTAGTCTTTGACTGAATCTTGTCAGTTGGCCAAATCCACCATTGAGTTTGATCATTAGAAAGTGGCTAGTCTATAAGATTAATTGGATTGTTCGATTTGGAAGACCAGTGCATTCTTCTAAAAATGCATGTCTTGGTGATGATTGGGGCTCCTTAGACTTCATCCCCCATGGGCCTAGTGCGTATAAGGTTGACCCTTATAAATTTTGCATTCCTTAATTTTATGAGGATCCACATTCTCATGTCATAATTGATCCTTCTTCTATGAATTCAACTAGTACTTATTCTCAAACATTTAATTATACTTCTCATTTTTCTAAGGCTAGTGATGTTTCTCTCCTTCTCTTTGTTCTTTGGATAAACATTATGAGCTTGAATTTAAAATTATTTCTAAGTATGGATATAAAAAAAATGGTCTTTAGCACATGGAACAATGATATAAGGTTCTTGTGTAACTGACAATATAATTTTATATTGTGGGTTTAGGTTACCAATCTTATCCTCTTTTTGCATCTCCTCCATTGTCTAATGTCACTATGACTTCTTCTTTTGAGAATTTAAACATTTCTCCACAAGAAAAATAGTTGTTTCCTACTCCTCCTTTATCTGAGAAAAAGAATATATTTTTGAGGCTTCTCAAATCCCACCTAATCACTCTTCCTTCTACTATACATAAGCATTTTCCTCAACACAATCAAATAAAACATCCTTTTTGTGCATATCATTGAGTGATTTTTCATTCTATCAATGAATTTTCAGCCTTGCAAGATAAAATAAAACTTCTTGACTCTAGTGTCATGACTCTTCCCTCTATTGATGCACATGTCTCTTCTTGGCATGACAAGTGGCATGGAGTTTCACCTCTATCCAATGCATTCCACGTGATAAGTATTATTCCTCTTCTATTGTGTTTCTAACCACTATGTCACATTCATATCTTTATTTATTTTCTCATTTCCATTCAAGGTGGTATAATATCATATGCAAAGTTAATTTCTCTTTAGTAACAACACAATATTATTAATCATTCTTGTCCTCACCAAAATTTTAGGGGGAAAGTACAATTTGTTTTGGAGGTGCACATCCTTCCTAAGGATCCCCTATCTTATTTCTTCCCCTTTTATTTACCTTAAAGTATTGGCATACCATACATGTTAATATTTTAAGGGGGGTCATATATTATTCTCACTTGTTCATCCTTATTGGACCTTATTTAATTTTCACCCTATGGAATTGGTTTTTATTATGCTCCATGTAGTGTTGGTAGCATGTGAACCACCTAGCATAATAAAACTTGCTAACTTATGGGCCTTCATATGTCCTACCTTGATAATATATGCCACCTAGCATAATGAAACTTGCTAGAGTATGTGGTTCATACAAATTACCTTTTACATCTATGGTCACCTAGCATAGCACAACTTGCTAACTAGTGATCCATTTTTTATATCATAATTTGCATGACCCCTAGTGGTCCAAAAAAAGCTAGTGTTTGAGTCATGTAATCTCTTCTATATCAATTGCTTCCCTATATATTTGTATGCATTCTCTTCTTGAATAAACTAATCATCTCATAACATTCATCTCTTCATTTAAGAATTATTCTGTGATTTTCCTTTTATTTTATTACATTTTGAGGATGATGCATGGTATTGAGAAAACATCCACATCAAGGTCCCTTTCACTTTTTGACTTAAAATTTTCTCGTGTTTTTTGATATGTGTTATCTTTTTTATATGGGTTATGTATTATTCTATATATGTATATAGTTATGATGTTCTAACCTAGTGGTTTTGTGGGTTTTTTCACTAAGTGTGTTTCCTTGTGCAATTTTTTTTTGTCTAATGTATTTTTGTAGCTTCTTAATCTTATGGCATGGTTCCTTTGCTTTAATATTTTTCATCATCCTCTACAATATACTTTTTGGTGTTTTTATTTTATTTTCCTTTTAGTCCTTTCCATTTTACTTTATCATGCATATTCATGTAGGTTTATAATATGGCTAAAGTTGCAACAAAAAGTATTATCAAAAATTACACACCCTTGCTATTTACACTTATGGTTTATGGTTTATTTCCAATCTTTTGTCTATTCTCTTATTTTTTATGTAAGATTATTCTAACACTTGCATCATTTTTTCTCCTTCTCAAGGTTCTTAGGCCTCCTTTCTTGTGGTCACCTTTATGTGTCACTTTTATGTTCACCATATTCTTTCCTATTATTTCATCATTTTTTAGCATAAATTATTTGGACAGTAGCACTTAGAACAAATGTTTGTGCATTGTGCTAGCATCCTATGACAATTTATCATTTGAAAGTAATGTATGAGTGTCTTCCCACTTGTCACCTTCCTATGTAACGCCCCGTCGTGCAAACCCCAAAGGAACTAATAACAACGGAACAAATTTTTTTAAAAAAAGAATATAATAAACATACTTAAGTATTCTAACATAACAATGTATTAAGTTGCATGACTAATTCCATTGGGGTACCTGGGGTGACATTACTATACTAACCCATAACAACGATAATATATTAAACCATAATTAAACAGTTACATAAATTCATTCATTCTCATAACACCATTTAAAATATCCATTAACAATAACCATATTAATACCATAAGCACATATGACAATGAAAGATACTATAAAGATATGAAGCATTTATATTACCACAGAAATAACACAACTATTACCAATGATCATTCCTGAATAAATACATGGCCTAAATATACATTACATCCAAATGATAGTAAAATACAACTGACTGAAAATACATCTCAATAACCACATATACAATTTACAACAAGGTCATCCCAACACATGTGGGAGACAATACATCAATGAATACATTACATCTGAAGGATAACATACATCTGGTACAAAGAATTACTGGATCATCAACATCTTCCAAAACCCTGCAATAAAAGATACATCCGCAACAGAAAGGGAACCCAACGAGGTGCGAAGCATGTTCCACCCAACCACCCCCATGCTGGGAGTAGACAAGGAAGGATCCCCGACCAAGCACACCTAACAGTAACACAATACTAACTCCTGACAAACAACTTAACATCAAAGACCACTTAGAAGACTCACAATGAAAAATCCAAAAGGCACAACAACAAATCACTTCTGGACATAACAATAAAACACCTTTCCAAATTATAACTAGTCACACTCACAACATCAATGAAACTCAAGGCATAATAACAAAGACTTCTTCCAACAATAACCAAAGAGAAATCAATAAATCACTTAACCACTACAAACACAATATCACTTATCAACTACAATCATAAAGTCACTTAACAACTACAAACACAATTTCACTTAACACTACAATCACAACATCACTCAACACAACAATCACAACATCACTTAACACGAGGTTACAATGCTTCCAGAGAACAAAGATCATGAACATCGCACAATAACTGATTAACTGTCGACATAGGAAGAGTGTCATGCATAAATTTCCATGAGTTACCCTGGCTCAACCTTCCTAGGCTACCGGACCCCCATCCTGGGTTACCCTGGCTTGCCTCTACCGGTCGCTGGACCCTCACGCAAAACTATGTGTCCCATCTCATCTTGAGCCTTATCATTCACTTGCTTCACGAGAGAGACATTCTTTATCTTTATTAGTGTGAAAGATCCCCATTAATTCTTTTAGATTATCACTTAGTTAAACTCTAGGTGAGTTACCCTGGTGCCCCTTTGTGTGCCGGACCCCCACAAAGAGCCACTCTCCTATCGACAACACACAAAGTACCATACTACAATAGATAACCAGATAACATAACCTCTCCAATCCAAGGAGAAAATAAAACAAAGAAACTCACTCCAAACACTGGAGGAAACCAAATATGAAAACACACTCCTTCCAAAGGAGGTACAAATCACATTACCCTCTCCTATTTCTCATGAGGCACAAATCCCTGTTCGTGGAAACTGAGTACAACATAATAGTACAACTCTACACCATTCCCAAGGTGATTCACAAATTGAACCTCTACACAAAACATCTCACTCTAGAGAACTTCTCTGGAAGACTTACATAGACCCTTAACCCCATTTGCCCGACATGGAGAATAAAAGAAACATGATAGAAAAGCATTTCGTGCAAATCAATATTCACGTTAGTTTCCAAGGTAAGACATAAACCCTCGATCAAGAAACCACAATAGATCTTTAATGAAATCTCGCAAGTGAGCAAACAACGCTACACAATTCATTCCAAAACATAATAAATTTTGCCAATAAAACAAATCAATTATTTTAGAATAACGTGTTCACTCCACTAACACATAGTTTATCTCTAATTTTCTAATTATACAATAACAATACAAATTTATAATAAATTTTATAACATTACAACCTATTAAATTATATATAAAATTATATAGTCTTTCCATATTCTCAACATATAAAACTTTATTAAATATATATATATATATAATTTTAAACATATATTCACTTTATAAAATAAAAATATATTATAAAATATATATAAATTATAAATTAAAACGAATAAAATGGGATCTAAATTATAAAATATTTCAGTAGAGGAATAATAATAAAATAATTTTAAGAGCATCTTTCTACTTTGCCTTCTATCATGGTGAGGGTGCTCCTACATCAAGGTAAAGTACTGTTTCAATCTAAGCCAATGACTGCTAGTTAATCTGGTGGCCGCGCATACCACTACTAGGGTCAGTATGCATGAAATTTAAACGTCACACCCCCAAAATTTTATAAATAAAAATATATATTTTTTTTAATATATTTAAATTTTATTTTAATTTAATTTAATTTTCTTTAAATTTCGTTTTCAATAAAAAAAAAAACATGAATTTTGAAGCACGAATTTCTTTCACAAATTTATTCTATAAAAATAATTTCAAAAATCTAAGCAATACATTTATATATATAATTTTTTTTTATTTTGATTCTTATTTATAAATATGAATATCCAGTACACAGACTTGTAAAATATGAAGATTTTTATATATAAAATAAGACAGAATAAATAATACATTTATTCATTTGCTTACTGAGTACAAATATATATATATATATATATATATATATATAATCAGAAAATTTAGAGCAACAATCTAACAAGACTCAACGGATACGTTGATCGGGAGATAGTAGTTTGGTTCACCCTAGTCTAATCTTTAACCCTGGTCTTAGTACTTTGTCTGTTTCAGTTCAGAGTCATAGGATTGTCTGTTTTTTTTCTGTTTGGATAAATTGTTTGAAAAGGTAAAATTTAGTTAAATTTTAATGGTAGTTTATTGTGTTTTAAATTATTGTTATTTAAATTAATGTTTTAAATGTGGAAGAAATTACTTGCTTGATTATTTAATTAATTAATTAGCTTATTTGGTTAAATGGTTTGATTTTAAAAGATCAAACGTATTTAATTAAATAAATAAATTAATTAAATTAAAATATTAAGTGAGTAAATAGTTATATTTGAAAATTAAGTAAAAATAAATGCATGTGAATTGAAATTTAGTTTTAAAAAAATTTAATATAAATAAATTAAAATTTGCATGCAAATATTGAAGGGCAAAATTGTCGAGAAGTTGTTAAAAGATATTTGTACTTCTCGACAAGTGTGCCAGTGCTTTAATGAGGTTGTTGAGGAATTTATTCACAGAGGTTATTGTGGATCTGTGGATTGCACAGGGGTTATTGAATTTCCTCACGGGAAAAATTACCAGTGCTTTTGCAAAAAAAAAAAACTCTCTTGCTGTAAAAGTTATTATTTCTTAGAAGTTGTTATCTTTCTGTATTTGGTTGGATATCTTGTGGATTTTTGGTTTTGTTTCTCGGGGAAGCTACAGGTAAATTCTTCACCAGTTAGCAAAGGAAATCAGGTAATCCTCTTGAAAAATTTGTTTTATTTGTTTTGGAAAGGAAAGCTTCTGTAGATACTTTGTTGTGTGAATTCTTGATGGCTTCAGGAAAGCTTCTGTCAAAAAAAAAAATCTCTGTTGAAAGTATTTCAAATTTGTAAAGGTAAATAATTGTTTAAAAAGGGAAATGATTCTTCAAGGAATAAATTGGGATATGAAACAAAATGTTTGTGTGTGATTTCATTTGAAAACCCTGTAGAAGATTATTTAATTTCCCTATTGTAAATTTCCCGGTTGAATTTGAAAACATATATATATATATATATTGATTTTCATATATAAATTGTATTGTGAAAATAATGTATATATTTTTGTATTAAATGAATATTTATTTTATTAAAATCGCCGCCATACGGACAAAATTACCAGATTGAAGTTTTGTTATATTGTTATTATTTTTAAATGAGGATTATAATTGTCAAAAATTTGCAGGGTTTAAATCCTTTATACCAAAGAAATTTTGTTTTATTCTATGTAGGCTGTATATGATATATATAAGGGCTTTTTATGGGGGGGTCGTGGGGGTTTTCCCCACAGTCGCCGCCCCTAAGGGAGGCGACAGTGGGAGGTGGTTGCGGCTGCTCCCACAGCCGCTGCCCCTAAGGGAGGCGACGGTGGGAGTAACTCCCACCGCCTCCGCCCATGCACAGGCCGGCTCGGCTGTGGCCGTCGCCTGCCAAAACCATTACCGTGGCCAAGTACAGGCTGCGAAATTGTTAAAATACTTTGTTACTTTTTTATTTAAATTTCATACGAATTTTATTAGTATTTTAAAAGTAAAATTTATAATTTGGATTTTATATATATATATATATATGTATTTATATATATCTGTTGGAATTAAATATAGTATTTTAATAATAATATTTATATATTTACATATGTTTATATGTTTATATATAGATATTTGTTAAGTTTGTGAAATTATTAAATTAGAAAAATAATTTTGATATTTTAAAATTTCATGAGAAAATTGAAATTGTGAAAGTATAGAAAATGATCATATGTAAATTTGTGAAAATTAGGAGAGTGAATTAAAAGAAAACAATTACATTCATTGTTCTCAAAATAGATCTTTCATTAAAATGATTTATAAATATGTTGTACTCAAACTCATACATATGGATTTAGTATATCCAAATGATAGACAAGAATTTGCTTTAAATTGTTTTAATTTTGTGATTGGGTAAATGGGGAAAGTTTCTAATGATCAAGTCTTCCAGATCAACTGTTAAATGGGAATTGTGATTGTTAAGTTAAATTCTTGTATTAACTAAGGATGAGTATATGGCCTTGCATGGTGGTTGAAACTTGTGCTATGAACAATGATTGATGTTGTTATAACATATTTGGTCTTTTAAATTGTTTTTAGATGTATGTACACCTTGAAAACCTTAGTAAGTGAATATAGATTCTCATGTTATGTTTAGGGGAGTGGCTATTTGTAAGGGCCGACACACAAAGTGCTGTCAGGGTAACTTACAAATAGTTAGTAAGTCAGTGAAAATTAAAGAACATGGTAGTTAGATTTAAAACACTTAACAAGATGTACATGCCTCGCTTATGACTCTTGAGCTACTACAGTCATGAGTATAAGTTGAGAAGGCCTGGAATGGCAAATCAGTGTCTTGTTCCTTCAAAAGACATACGATTCCATAATAGTATGCAATAGGGGCCAAGTTTCGTAAGAGGTTACCAAGGCAACCCAAGGATTGGGGGCCAGAACCTAGGAAGAAACACCAGGGTAACCTTTGCATCGTTGTGATGACACTCCACCTAGAATAATAGTTAACCTTGTATTTGTAGTACATTCAATTGTCAAAATCTGGAAGCAATGTAACCATTAGATTGTTATGTACTAGTATCTAGGGTTAGTAGATTAGGTCTAGGTAACCTTATTACTATCTCCTGGCATGGGGGGTGGACCTACGGGTACCACATGGTTGGGTGGAACGTGCACCTTACTCCGTTGGGTCCCCAGTTTGATCAAGGCATCGAGAGCTTCATGGATGGAGAGCTCGCACTTGGAAACTTATATTTATTTCAACATTGTATATTGTAAATTCTTGTATTATTAAACATCCCTCAAATGTTGTGAGGTGAAGAATGTAATTGTAATTAATATTTGAACTATCTCATCAGATGGATGAGTATTGTATATATATTATCAAATGCAATGAATGGAACAAGTTTGTAATTTATTATATCTTGAATGAAGTTTCAATGTTATGTAATGTTTTTCTTTATGTTAATATTTATTATGTGCAATGCGAAATACTTAAGTCACTTATGGAAAACTCAAAGTAGTGTATCGTCTAGTAACTTAACGAATGTATGCAATTAATTAACTTAATATTAATACTTTAAAAAAAAATTATTACACCTTTAAACACATTTGCAACATTCTTAGGTTATTAAGACGGGGAATTACACATGTAATGTAATTTTGATGAACTCTCCTCTCTTATTCGAGGAAACATTGATGTAATGATGTAATTTTGTAAAATCATTATTGAACTCTCTTTTGTAATGGGTAATGTAAATGATGAATTATTGCATATGTTAGTTAATTAAATGATCTTTGATATTGCTATATTGATGATATGATATGGATAATTCATATTGGTTTCAATATTTTAAATGAGATAGATTAAATGGAATTCATATTATTAGATGGATTTTTTTAATGTGATGCTTTATAATTCTTGTTAGTTTGATTAATGGGATTCTAGTAGGATAGTCATGGAACCTTAGAGGAATTAGGTTTAGCTTGCATCTTAGCTTATATTCTAAAATCTTTATTATGTAGCACTCTAAAAAAAAAAAAATTATTTCGTTTCAGGTGTTTTAGTGTGTAGTCCTCTAGGGTTTTGTGGTGGGGCATTACACCAATGAATTTCAACCTATACATATCTAGAAAAATAGGTGCAATATAAATGCATCCGAACTACATGCCAATAAATCTATTGATTGCATAAAACCTACCTATCATGTAGTAGTAGCCTTAAAATCATTCATGTATCCTCTTTCTTGTGGTTGTGGTATCACTAGGGAGAAGATGTAATGTGCAAGTATCTAAGTCTCATCTCTCAACTTGAATGTCGTCAACATCATCTTCTCATAATAAATTTAATTTATCTATCACATAGACCAAAGACCCACCCTCTCTAATATTTAACATTGCCTCCCCATCTATCATAGAGCCCTTAACACTCCTAAAGTTTTTCAAATGCAATTGTGGGGCCACTAACTTGCTTTGATGTTGAATTCTATATCCATATAAGAGAAAATTTTCATATTGTTTATCTATAATGATCAATAATCAAGTATAAAAACACCAAAAATCCCAAGAAGTTGAAAAATTAATAAAGCAAATGAATAATAACAATCATTCTAAAACTTCAAAATTACAAGGAAAAACTATAAATCTTGGATTATAACCATATTTAAATGGGTTTAAAACCAAAAATATACAAATGGCCCCATAAATAGTCATACATTATTATTCATAACATTTTTTTCAAATGAAGATTTTGACTAAGAACATGACATATTAACCCTAACACCTTACCTACAATAATATGTGTTCATAGTCTACTTGCATGGTGGTTTGTAAATATATTTATATGTAGCATGGTGAGTCTCCTTCTATATTCTCATAGTGTTGAATATGAAAATGAATTATATTTCACCACCTTATTTTTCTTCATATATAGTTAAGACATATTCACTTTTGTTGCACCTTTCCCAAATTATATATGCTCTAATTTATTATACATGAAATGAGATTTTTTTTCACAATGATCTACCTTATTGTCCATGAGATTTTGATCTGTAGAGATGTTATTACTAAAGGTGTTAAGTGGTTGTTGGGAAATGGGACTAGTATTTTGTTTTGGGAAGACATTTGGTGTGGGGATTGCCCTCTTATTTCTCTCCCTCAGGCTCCTACTATTGCTCCCCTGTGTAAACAACTTTTTGGAGTCAAGGTGGTGGATTACTTTGAGGATGGGGAATGGAATAATTTTGATGTTTGGGACCCGTCTTTGAAGATTCTTAAGGAATTCTTACATAAGGTTCAGATTCTAGTGTTTCCTAGGCTAGATAGAGTGGTTTGGGCCCCATGTGCAAGTGGTAATTTTTTGGTGGCCTCTTCTTTTTTGAATTCCCTAGTTACTCTTGAGTCTTTTCCATTTTGGAGGTGGCTATGGAATAAGTAGCTGATTCCTAAGGTGAATGTCTTTTACTGACTTATTATGCAAGGGAAAATTCTTGTGATTGACAATCTCTACAAGAGGGGGTTTGTGATTCCTAATAGGTGTGTCCTCTATGAAGTTAATGGGGAGAATGATTTTCATATCCTCATTGGGTGTGATTACTTGCTCACCCTGTGGAGCAAGTTCCTTAGACTGTGGCATTTGGGATGGGTCTTTCCAAAATCTTTGGCTAAGTTTTATGATCAGTGGAAGTGCCCTTCCTATTCTCCTATGTTGTGTGGCATTTGGGATCTTATGGCCCCGCATATTGCCTAGGGACTTTGGAAAGAAAGAAATAATAGGATCTTTCAAGAATCCAAGTTGAAGGTTGAGAGCCTTTTCATCAAAGTCCGTTGGGCTATCCTATAGAATTTTACTCTCATTAGATCTAATTATGCTTGGTTTGATCTGACTATGTGCCTCGTTGGCTATAATCTTAAGGTGATTTCAAATTGTAAAATTTATTTGGTTCCTATAATTACTCCCAAGGCTATCTTTTTTGCAAGGAAGAACACAAGATGGCAGCTGCCCCTAGCTGGGTGGATTAAAATTAACTTTGATGGGGCAACAAAGGTGAATCCCAGGCCTGCTAGATGTGGGGGGTGTTAAGAGAT
>VDFB02334671.1:0-12347 GCA_007258455.2 Sequoia sempervirens | reverse complement strand
ATGGTACACCATTCAAGAAAAAGGAAATGAAGAAATTCCTAGAAAAGTTCCACATTCAACATAGATTTTCTACACCTTACTATCCTCAGTCTAATGGTCACGCAAAAGCATATAATAAGACTCTTGAGCTCATACTTTGTAAAACATATAACAAACATGGTAAGGATCGACTATTCATTTAACATACACTTTAAGGGCCTATCACATGAGTGTTTGTATGGCGACAGGAACAACGCCTTACAACCTCATGTATGGTGCCAAAGCTATCATGTCTTTAGATTTGGAGATTCCATCTTTGCGGGTTTCCCTTAAAGGGTTAATTGATGATGAAAATTATCAAGCTAATCATTTGCATCAGCTAGAGATGCTCAATGAGCACCGACTATAGGCCCTCGACCATCTTAAAACTTATCAATGATCATTATCAAGACAGTATAATCAAAGTGTGCTTGCTAGAAATTTTAAGTTGGGAGACCTAGTTCTTTACGAGAATAAGAGAAATGTAAATGTGTCACTTGATCAAAGAGGGAAATTTAGTTGTAACTAGTTAGGCCCTTACATTGTCATCTCCGTGTATGGTTTGGGTGTCTATGAGTTATCGTCTATGGATAGAACACCTCTAAAAGAACCTATTAATGTGATGCATCTTCATTGATACTGTGTAGTATCTAATGTGTCATATGTGTGGTGTCTGTAGACACCTAAAAATGACCTAGGCTTGCAAGCTTCATTTTTACCACTTTCGTCCTAGCATAATTGTGACATTTAGTTATGTCCTTGGTCTACATTCGACTATTGATTAAATAATTCATAATTATTTAATTAATTCATGTCCTTTTATTCTTCACGATTATTAAATAAATAAATTTTATTTATTTATTAAATACGTCATTAATTGTCTAAGTTTTCCCTTAATTAAATAAAATTCTTAATTTATTTAATTACCTTTCTTCATTAATTCTTCCTAATTATTAAATAAATGAATTTCATTTATTTATTTGATATGTCACTAATTGTCACAATTAAATAAATTTATTAATTTATTTAATTATTCAGTCTTATCTTCCAAATTAAATAATTATTTTTAATTATTTAATTACTAATTTCACTTTTCTCTCATTTTAAATTAATGAAAATATTTAAAATGATTTCATTTTATTAACTTTCACTCTTTTTAGTAAATAATATGAAAAAGATTATTTACTTGTCACACAAAATCATCATTCTGAATTAATTAAATTCAAAAAGATATTATTCTTCCAAAAATCAAGTAATCGGGCAGATTCTTGATTTTCCAAATCGAATCTTCAGTTCAACCCTTATCTTCTCAATTTTTTGAATCTCACAAATCAGGCAGTCTTTATCTTCTTGATTTTTGAAAATCTTTATTTCTTTAATTGATTATCTCATTTATTCTCCACCGTCGATCCGATTATCTGAGATATTATTTTGACCGTTCGATTAAGGATTTTTCCCTAACCCTAATTATGGATTCTCAGATTTAATCTGGACCTCTCGTTCTAGGTATTTCTTAGAATTCAATCTCATCCGTCCACTCAAAATTGTGTTTTCTGTAAAAGACAATTTTGCTCATAATTTCGGAATCGGACAACTTCATTTTTAATTTAGTAGTCATTATAGTCATTTGGCATTAATAGTCATTATTTCATTTTAGCATATTGTCATAGACATAGGCATAATTTTATAAATCCTTCAACATTTGCATAGGACTTTGACATTATTATAGGTTGCTCATTTGAAATCTGAGGGCCTCATTCGTTTGCTGCAAACTAGAAGGTGTAACAAAGGTGAACCATGGAAGATGAAGATTTCTGGTAGTATTACTCCTTTTATTTTCATTATATTTCCTTTGTGCTTTGTTATTTCATTGGATTTTGATGTTTATTTATTTAATAAGCTAACAATCTAATTTTCCATTGATACATTTGGTAAACTACTAATGTGTGGTCTTGCAGATTCGATTGTCAAAGGCCAAACATCAAAACAATGTGCTTGCATTTTTAGTAGTGTAACACACATTTTATTTTGGTGCAATTAAAACAAACCTTTGTTTTCTATATCTGAATGTGTTTGTAAAACGGTAGGGGAGTATGCTCTCACCTTGTGAAAACTTGGTGATCAAAAAACCAAACCTGTTTTTATCTGTTTTTACCTGACGATTTGGTATATCAGAGTATCCTCTCCCCTTGTGCTTTCGAGTGATCTTGGGTGTAAGAGAAACGGTTACTAACTCTAGAAATTGGGCCTGCCTGGGGATTTCATCACCCCAACACGGCTCAAACCGGCAACGGAGCTAAAGCCAAGCTACCCCCGACCGGTATATAAATGTAAATCTTAAGGGAAAACCTAAGATTGCGAGTGCAGATGTGTCATACGGACAGAGTTGTACTCCCTTAAACCCTGTTGAGCTTAACCTCTTCAGGCTGGAGTGCCACCTTAATGGTGATTAATCTTTGCCCCATATGGCCACACACGAACGGGGTCCCTAACTAAAAATCTTTGTGTAGTAAGCCCAAACCTTCTATTTGCTAGCGCACCTGCCAACCAACTCCAGCCCGCGTTTAATCCAACCTATTCTTGGTTGGCCCGAGAAGAGAGTGCACCGTAGGAGCCCTCGTGTTGCTTCAATTCACACGCTACGATATGGGTTAGAAACCCATCATCGAACGGCAATTTAATATTGTCCGCCTAACCATAGGATTGTACTTGTGGGTGATCCCATAATAGTGGGTTTACAATTTTTGGCCAACCGACACCGAAATTATTATTTCTAACTAAATCTTCACTTTTGAGCACCTATAGCTGCTAAACTGTGAGGAATTTGAAGATGATGTAAACTAGTGATTTGTGACATTTTGTCTATAGATTTTAAATATATTTTTTTCAAAAATTTTTGAATCAGATTGCACTTTTTCCATCTCCACCTAAAATTGATTTTTTAGAAAATAACATTTTTAAAAAGTGACACACTGTAAACGATAATCCATAACTTTTTTCCATGAAGGATAAAATTTAATTCTTTCAAATTTAGATTTGTAACTCGATATCTAGTGCTTCCACTTTGGTTAGATAGTTTTATTGAATATTTTTTCCTAATGAAATTTCAAAGTCAAACAAATTACATCCGTGACACAACGGACCTCATATAACGCTGTGAACTTTTGTATATGTCGTACTTAATTTAATTTTTGTTGATCAAGGACTTCAATATCTGGTGCACTCATATTTTACTTTTTTGATAATCTTCTATTTTTCCACATGTGAAGAACAAAGAAATTCATTTTCGATGAAAACCTATATTTAATAAAACTAAAACAAATGCATAACAAAACCAAAACATATTAAAATTATATTCATTGGATAGCTTGTTCTGAGTAATACCATAATCATTTGAAATAAATTTTAAATGAATTCATTTGATCCCCCAAAAGCTAAATCAAAAGTGATTTTTTATCAGCATTTTGATAGTTGCAAAGGAGACATTTATAGGTATGGTTTAAAAGTAGCGAGATTCTATCCAAGGGGGTTTGATCTAAGGTGATTTGATCAAACCCTCTTCAATTGGAATCCTTAAAATGGAACTTTTTAAGGCTTAAATCATTATATTTTCTAAAAATATGTGATTTCAGCTAAAATCCATTCCTCTCAGGAATTGTAAACCACTATTATGACAACACCCTTGTCTCATGTGTGCTTGCTTACAGTCAAAATATCATGCTTACAAGTGTTTTCTGGATACTGAAACAAACCAAATGGTCAAACATCTAGAAACAACCAAGTCAAACATTGGACCTTTTCTAATCCATTTCACAACATGAACATGCAATCTTCCATGAACATGCCATCTTCATCACAAAACATTTTTGAACCATTCATACAAAGAGACCAAAATGGACGAGTATATGCAAAAGACTTAGAAGTTGCAGCGCAAAATCCTAATATAGTCTCCTTTGTAGAAAAATCAATCTTACGTGACCCTCAAAGGTATCTAGCCATGCTTTTGGACCAAGGGGCTAAATTACCACAAGGCTTTGACATAAATACTTTTCCACCTCCATCCATCTACCCTCACCATCAATAGTTGCTTGACATAAATCCTACCAGTAATTTGCAACAAATGTCCACTTATCACCCTTATCCTAACCTTGACAAGGGAAGCCAACTATCCACTAGTCTATTCCAAACCTCCATGGCATATTCTGACCCTTCACCTATCAATCCCATCCAAGTCTACATGCCTTATCAACCATCTACCAACTCATGTCAAGTCCTCACATCATACCATATCGATCCCGTCCAAGTCTCCAAGTCCTATTTTAGTCAACCTTACACTAATCCAGCTCAAGACTCCATGGCATGTCCGGTCGAAGTCCCCATGTCACATCCTATGCTGTCACACCCTAATCTAGTCCAAGACTCCATGTCATATCCGGTCCAAGTCTCCACATCATACCCTTGTCCTTCACATACTAGTCCAATGCAAGTACCCATGTCATATCCTAGTCCTTCACATACTAGTCCCATCCAAGTCCCCACGTCCTGTCCTAGTCTGTCATTCATTAATCCTTTTCAAGTCATCCCCTCACAAGCCACATCCAGTCATGAAAATTCTATCATAGTCCAAAGTCAAATCCCATTTAATAAACTTGAGGATACATGTCAAAATGAAAGCCCAAAGCAGGACCTTATAATGTCACCCTCATGTCAAGAACAAGGTAGTTCATCCCATGACCCTATCTTTCAGTCCATCCATGAAGTCTTTCAAGACAATCATGACATCCAGAACACAACTCTCCTTGACAACGACTCTATTTCTGACTATATAATCTATGACAACCCCATCTTCGACCAAGACCCTACCATTGACCAAGAAGTCCAAAATGATCCACTCCTTGACCCTTATGCCATTCATGATCAAACACTTGTCGACCTTATAAAGGCCTCGACTATTGACACTTCCCATGATGAGACACTTGCCTTCATGGGACACACAGATGATATTCCTCCAAAACAAGAATCTTCCACTAGGGACATGCTTGCATATGATCAAGTTATAGCTAAAATCATTGGGCTCTATGACATTAAACATAATGATGGCTTCGACATTTCATTGGAAGCACCAACAAAATCATTTGAACCTGACATGTCACATGATCAGACCAAAGATATCAGTCAAGAATATGTCCAACATGACAATGAAGCGAAGACACTTTATCACTTAGGATCATCTGTCTTTTTCAGAGTAGGCTTTCTTGCCAATGAAAATATTACAAGTGACAGTATCCACAGACCTAATGATGGGTTAGCATCTTGCTTTCAAAACAACAAATA
The DNA here is from genome assembly GCA_007258455.2 of Sequoia sempervirens. Classification (NCBI taxonomy): domain Eukaryota; kingdom Viridiplantae; phylum Streptophyta; class Pinopsida; order Cupressales; family Cupressaceae; genus Sequoia; species Sequoia sempervirens. The sequence goes on along the minus strand of VDFB02334671.1, from coordinate 6,995 downwards.
CCCCATCACAAATAGAATCTGTCAAAGCATGCAATATCAGGGAAAAGGACTAGGCATACACGAGCAAGGCATTCTAGAACCAATACAGCTTCAAGCAAATTACACACATCAAGGTCTTGGGTATTCTTCAGTCAAAAAATCAAACGATGTCAGTGATACCTCCTCGATACTAGGGGAAAATTTGTCAGATACAAACATCAAAATGGAGTCCATGAGAAATCCTTGTCATAAGATTGCTGCCAACACCCCATCCACCCACACCATGAACCATCATTCCATCATAAATAAACCTTCCCTTTGGAACCAACAAAAACAAAACTCTTACAAGTCAAAAACATCAAAATCAAATGTCAAAGGCCATTGAATCAAACAAAAGGACACGTGGACAAATGAAACTAAAATGGATCCCAAAGAAAGATGGATCAAACAAAGACACCAAGTCAAATACAAAAGTCAATCACAATGTGGAGCCACAAGTAAAGAGGACTCCCACATACAACAAATGTCCACCTCCTTCAAAATGTTCATCAATCAAGGCATATAAAAGTGTTGGTTCCAAACACCATCCCTCCAAAATCCATCATCTACCATACCAAGTTTGGAAAATAAAAAGTCATTCATCCAAACGTCCAAACAATCTTTCCACATCTACCATCATTCGTCATAACCCTACATATAGTCTAAAGTCCAAAAATTCCACGTCACACATCCATCACATGTTGGCAGCAACTCTTTACCACAAGGACTCTCATGGAACTCTATCGCGATGTGCATATTCTGATAAGGCCAACTCTAGTATCAAAAAGGATCACAATGACATCAATCAGTTGTACACAAGCGCTATGATCCTGACAAGACAACTCCTTCAGCAGGGTCATTATTGGCATATCATGGCACCAATATCTACATCGGCACCGTCAGTAGATTCAAAATAGTCAGTGGTCATCTAAAGTATCCAGACATATCAAAAATACAAAAAAAAAAAAGAAAAATCAAAAAATTGTCACCCTGATGAAAACCTGGCAAACAGGCGTCTTGGTGACACCAAAAAAATCAAAAAGTCAAGAAAATAGTAAAGAGAAAAATTTCATCTAATGGTGAAAACCTGGCAAACAGGCACCTTGGATAAGTACCATGATGAAAACCTGGCAAACAGGCGTCATGTGTAAAATAAATCATCTATGTGGACTCTTACACTTGGGGGCAAGTCTTCTCATATCCTAGGCCTTCCTCTTGACATAAAACTGGCACACATAAATCATGCTTTGGGACAACTCTTGACATGTCTATCCTTTGGTCATACAGGATTCATGAAGCATCATGTCATTGACCATCATAGTCTTATTGTCCTTATATGACATAGTCCTTGAAAATCATATGACAATTCCCTTAGTCTCATGTCTCCCGTCCTTTACCAAGGCCACCCCCTATCCTTTTCGCCCCTACAACGACTTTGCTTTTCCTTCAAACCCGGCCCAAGTAAACCTTACCTGTCCCATTCGGTATTCTAAACTAAGTCATTCTAAAATGCATCGAAGTCTAATTCATACAAGCATTATCCAAAAATTTTACTTGATCGTTCTTGGCCCAGTTGTAGACCTCCATACTTCCATCACATTATCGTCATCGTCCTCACGTTGTTTTGGGATGCATCCTTCCCACGTCAAACAACATTGTCATCACCTGTCAATTGGTATTCAGCTTGACTAGGGGCACAATTATGTTTTTCCTTGGATTCTCATGTGTAGGAATTAGTCATATGCATTTTTCATGATCCTCTTAAACGTAAAAATCCAAAAACATCATAAAATGTCCTGAAAAAAGACAAAAACATCATGTACTTCCTAAAAGACAAAATAAATCATAAAACGCCCGAAGAAAAACACAAAACATCCAAATCAATGTCAAAAGTCAGCCACATGGAAATAAATCATCGTGTCGCTTAGTCCATGTCATTGTCGAATCGGCATTGCCCCTACGATTTGCTACTGCAGGCGCGCCCGTCACGATGAAAGTCCCTCGAGACATTAGGTCGGGCCCTTTTAGGCTGGTCCAAACAAAATCTGGAATTTGTCAACGGCCACAGACGTCAAAATGTTCGCACATAGTCAAATCCACAAAGTATTAGCTCGGTCAAAATACCAATGTCTAAATTGCTACTCAAAACCTGCATTGTAACATAGTTTTCAACAACTATATAGTCAACATCAACAACTTGCCAAAACATCATATTAGTCAAAACAATGTCAATCTTGTCACTCTTTGGTCCTCTTCAAGATGTGTCCTTCTTGGAGTTAGACCTCGTCAAAATGTCCTTTTCCTTTTTCAGGATGTGTCCTTTCTGACAATAGGCCCTCATTAAACCAACACTGTCAAATTGGAAAAACCCTTAAATTGTCCAAACTGTCAAATCGACAAGAATTCAATCTTTGGCAAACAAATATTGGCAAACAAAATTAAATGGTTGTTAATTTTTCTAGTCTATCTTGTCTTATATTTTGACTATTTTGTCTATTTTGTCTTATATTTTACCGCCTTGTCCTGGTCATGTTACTAGCTACCCCGGGCGTATGTCCCCGCATGAAGTGATTTGAGGTGATGACTCGCCCATAACGTTGTTTGTGGATTTGTCTGACGTTATTCAAAGTACCGCCTTAGTATGAGTTAGGACATTCCTTGTCTGTGACTATCTGTTTTTCAAGTGGACGAACTTGCACACCTTGTTCTATGTCATAACATGGTGTTTGTTGTCCATTTGTGTCATTTTTACCACCCAATGATGATTAAGAGCAATAATAATTAAATTCTTATGCTAAAGTTTTGAAAGATTTGGTCTAGGAACTAACATGCAGCTTCTTCTATCTTGTCATATTCTCTCTCTCATCTCATATAGGCATTGCATCCATATCATCATCCATATCTTTTGCACTAACATTTCTTTGTCTCCCTTCATATTCTGTAAGGTCTTTCATTAATTTCGAGCACACCTGCTATTGAACCCTCTCTCGAGGGGCAATACCCAAGCATCCTCCTCATCATTCTTCCTTTATCTTATTTTTGCACTCCCAGCATGACCTGATTTACGGTCACAATGCCACATGCTACATTATGACAAAGAGGGGCAAAATGTAGACACCTCACCTAGGCTCCGCAAGCTTCATTTTACCACTGCCCTAGCATACCGGATGAATTATGTCCTTGGTCTACATTCGGACTATTGATTAAATAATTCATAATTATTTAATTAATTCATGTCCTTTTATTCTTCACGACATAAAATAAATAAATTTTATTTATTTATTAAACACGCCACACTGTCTGTTCCGGACCAACAAAATTCCCACTTATTGACCATCTTCTTCATTACCTTCCCATTAATAAATAAATGAATTTCATTTATTTATTTGATATGTCACTATCACAATTAAATGACAATTATTTAATTATTCCGCCTTGTTCTTCAAAATTAAATAATTATTTTAATTATTTAATACCATCACTTTTCTCTCATTTTAAATAAATGAAAAATATTTAAAATGATTTCATTTTTATTAACTTTCACTCTTTTAGTAAATAATATGAAAAAGATTATTTACTTGTCAATAATAAAAATCATCATTTTGAATTAATAAAATTCAAAAGATATTCTTCCAAAAAATCAGTAATCGTGCAGACTTTGATTTCTTCAAATCTAATCTTCAGCTCAACCCCTTATCTTCTTTGATTTTTTCAATCTCACAAATCAGACGCTTCTTTATCTTCTTGATTTTCGAAAATATTTATTCATTAATTGATTATCTCATTTATTCTCCACCATCGATCCGATTATCTAAGATATTATTTTGACCGTTCGATTAAGGATTTTTCCCTAACCCTGATTAGGGATTCTCATATTTAATCTGGACCTCTCGTTCTAGGTCTTTCTTAGAATTCAATCTCATCCGTCCACTCAAAATTGTGTTTTCTATAAAAGACAATTTTGCTCATAATTTCGGGATCGGACAACTTCATTTTTAATTTAGTAGTCATTATAGTCATTTGGCATTAGTAGTTATTATTTCATTTTAGCATATTGTCATAGACATAGGCATAATTTTATAAATCCTTCAACATTTGCGTAGGACTTTGACATTATTATAGGTTGCTCATTTGAAATCTGAGGGCCTCATTCGTTTGCTGCAAACTAGAAGGTGTAACAAAGGTGAACCATGGAAGATGAAGACTTCTAGTAGTATTACTCCTTTTATTTTCATTATATTTTCTTTATGCTTTGTTATTTCATTGGATTTTGATGTTTATTTATTTAATAAGCTAACAATCTAATTTTCCATTGATACAGTGTCCACTCTTTAAGGGTAGTAGCACTACATATGCTAACATTATTCATTAACACATTATGAAATTTTTTGTGTTATGATGTGACCATGTGTGTATGTGTGCAATATAAATACATGTGTCTTACTATGCTATGTATCCATGCATTACATTACATCTTTTTAAGGCAGTTATATCATCATCATATTTAATTAACACACACCCATATATACATATAACTTCCATAGCATCAACATACATGAAAAAAGGAGCATACACATAAAAATACACAATGCCATGATATCAGAACCGGTATCTTATATATATATCAACTTTCATATACATGTATCGGGCCACTATCACCAAAAAATGAGTGGCTATTGAATATGTGTCAATGTCTATACAAAAAGATCTATAAAACATATATATCTCGCATGGGTACAAAATTGATGTACAAAACTAGGATTACCCTAGGGCTGCAACATGTGGCTCCCCGAGCCCTTTTGCTCTGGTTGCTATTGTGGTCTGGGGAGGGGCTACATGGTGGTCATAGACTTGGATCAATGTGAGCGTGATGTGGATAGGGCTACACACATCCCTCTAATCTCTCCCTGTAGGGAGCATATCATCATCCTTGTTTGCATCATCTCTTGCTGCAACTGTTGAACATATGTAGGGATCATGAGTGCCAGTTATCCTGCAAGGTCACTGTGGTAGATTTGTACAGTGTCACATGCCTACTTAGTAGGGTTGACCCTCGTCACGATCACATTTCACTCTATGAGCATCATTCACAGCTCCCCCGACAACTGGTCATGATGCCCTCAGAGTGTGATCGCATCTGTAGTCACCTGCACGATCTCCACTCCCTGCTCCTCGTAAATGGTCCTCAGACGTGCTACCAGCTCAAACAAATGGGCATGTCACCCCATAGAAATTGGATGGTATGCCTCAATGACCATCCCCTAGATTGGCACATTAGGGGCCACCTCTGATATGCACTGGGCTATCAACCTAGTCCATTCTTGTGCATCATCTGCAACCACAACAAGAAAGAACAAGATCAGTATCACATGGTTTCCAAGTAGGTTTAGGGTGAGGAGGGACGCTAGGACCTATGTCATCAATATCAGTAGCCGCTCCTAGTGCTGCTCGGGCTATCATTGCTATGATGGTGGGTGTTGGTGGCACCGATGAGATGGGGGTAGCTAGTGGAGGGTTTGACCTCCTCCGCCACTACCTTAGCCTTCGTGATGTTGTCGACCGCTCCTCCTCCTTGTCTTGCTACTATTCACCTCCTCACCCTCTCCTCCTATCTTGTGGTGGTTGTGGTAGCACATACCCCTATGGACTAGGTTCCCCTCTAGGGGCATCCTCTATGAACATTGGATGAGGACGGTGCCTATCCCACCATGCTCTAAAGTTTGTAGCAATGTCGACGTTATCTTCTACAACTATCAATAGTAGATCTTGGTCAGGCTCATCACCATCTCATGGTACAAAATCAGTGATAGAAGGGTGGGGAATTTCCTTGGGTCTCACAACACTCCTGAATTCCCATGTATATGTGGGCACATCAAGAGGGATGGTCTGTACACGGTCGTGTTGTTGCATGAATCAGATCTAATAGTATGGCATAATAATATGGTCGTGGTGACCTAGGAGAAAACGGTCCCGCTATAGGTTCCTAAGGTACCTGCTGTCATCTACCCACTTGAAAAAATGGTAGGGTCTCCATCTGACCCAATTAGGTACAAGGGTATCGAACTATAATCTCTAGAACTATAAATCTTTGTGCCTCCATTGCCTTGTCACCTTGTACCAATGGGTCACAGGGACATGGTACAATCACCTTTATGGGAAGTCGACTGGCCTTGTGCACATGATGTGGGAGGAAGCCCACACCTGCAATAGCATACAAGCTATGAGGGTGTGGTACTCATAGTGCATGTACCACCCCAACTCCTGGTATAGGTGTGCTAGCATGTTGCACCCCGAGGAAAAAACTGTCCTATGCTCATTTTAGCACTTTTCCTAGCATTTATGATTCCTAAGTGTATTAATGGACAAAGCCCCATAGGTCAAAATTCCACAATTCTAGTTTCATGTGGACTAGTGGCAAAGTGACAACAACCTAATGACACATTTCCCAAAAATTGATAGCTTGGACGCCTGTGCAATGTGTAGTCATCTACGTGGCATGCTAGCATCCTATCGATTTTCTGAGCTTGAAATGAGGAACCTTGAACCTCGACTCTTGAAACATGTCTTGGGAGTCAGGATTTTGGGTGTAACGACTCTTTGCCACCCTTGTATGCAACAAAACCCCTCATTTTCTCTCATTTTGGGGGTCCAATTCATTTATTCAAGCTCTCTTCAACTTCACTCTTAGATTTCTCTCATCTTTGACAAGCAACACTTCTACAAGCGAAACTCTGGTAGATTGAGGTCCTTCCAACAGCTATAGCTCTCTAGCAAGCATTTAGTAGTGCATCTATGTGCTTCAAAGAGGGCTTAGGCCTGTGGGTAACACTCTCTCTCACTCTTCTCTTGTTACATCTTTTTTCCATTTACTATCTTATGGTGTGGGTTCTACTCTTGAAGCAGGTTTTTCTTTCACCACATGCTTTATCCATTTCGGTTACACTCCTTTTCTATCTGGTTGTCCATGGAGGTGGGAA
>VDFB02334670.1:0-14630 GCA_007258455.2 Sequoia sempervirens | reverse complement strand
AACAAGGTAAGCAGAACTGATTACCTTCTACTCTTTAGGCTCTGCCAAACCTAGGCGGGTATACCTGAACAATAAGGCAGATTTGTAGATAGATATGGTTCCTAGATTGAGCAATCTACTTACTATGGCACATGAGATGAAGCAGATGCAAAGTTTTAATGTCTAAATACTAGTGAGAGTAATTGAGAGTTCAAGTTTGTGAGTTGTATTTTGTATGTAATATCTAATTATTACCAGTGCCTACTTCTATTGGGTGGATGGAGTGGAGGGATGAATGATGATTTTGGAGATAGGGTTCTGTAAGATAGGTAGATTCACTCTTCAACTTAACTCGAACAATTGGGCACTTTGAATGTTTGCACCTTATGAAAATGTGCAAGTATGCCAGTTATTTGGACTCTTCTTAGTAATCCTAGTGATATCCCCTTATGCTACTGTGAAGTTGTGAAAGGATTTAATTCAAATGTGAAAGGAAACCAATTAAGACAATCTATTCAAAAGGACTTTAATCCAAACATGAACCTATCAAATTTGATTTCTTAAAAGGAATTTTAATTCTTCTGCACACTGAAACCAGTCAACAACGTCACACAACTACAACAAATGTGTATTGACAAATTAAATGTATTTCCACACACTCAATTTGAATAACATAAATAGGCACTTTAGAGATAGCCAAATAGCATATAAGCATATAAATCCACACAACAGTTGAACACTTGAAAGAAAATTAATAATTATGCATAACCTTCTCCATTATATTTATCTTTGAAGAATATGCATTATAACAGTAGTCTTTGATATGAGATGGATGATCTATTTGGGTCTTGGTCTCTCTTATATATGTGAGAGGCAACAAGCTACAAACCCGTTACAAAAAGTCATGTTGTTTGATAACTAAACATAATTAAGAAAACAAAATATTGTAGCAACTAAATGCACTGATCCATTAATCTCCAAGCAGAAGCCCGTGCCCACCTAAGATCTATTCAAAGCTTCTACTCCATGATATGGTGCTCATGTTGTCGGCTAACTCCTTTCATCCTGATGGTTGCCCTGCTGTGTCCGGTGTATCCATAGTTTGGTTGAGGAACAAATTGAATGTAGAGAGTTGATGGATGTATTCTTGTTCAACACAAGTATCTGCATTGGAGATCACCTATCTCATATCATACTTCCTATACATCATCTTCTCAAGCTGGTTGTGAGTATTTTGTAAAATCATATCCTCGTCATTGATCTCATGTAATGCAGCAATCAGAATTACATTAAAATCTTCATTCCAATCATCATAGAGTTTCAGAGTTGAATTGAAGCACTTGAAATTCTCAATGAGCTTATTGTGATATCCATTGTGTGCTTCTACCAATTTGTTATGTGTCTGCATTGTCCATCCTTTTAGGATTTTCTTGTCTTGAAGCTCTTGTCTCTTTTTAATTATTCTCCCCTATAATCATTTGTTCTCCTCTATTGCTGAGAGTACCTATTTAAATTGCCTCTAATATTCATTTGCACATTTCATCATCTTATTGAATCTTCCCTTGATCATTTCGAATACAGTCTTATACTTGATGGTTTTGATTTCCTTCTCCAATTATTTACATTTTTTTTGAGATTTCAGGTGGCACTACTTCTAATAAATTATATCATTCATTGCATCCAATACTCTCTTATCTTTCTCAAGCCATGTGGAATACAATTCTGGTGTGGAAGAGGAAGATGATCTTTCTCTTTGATGTGCTAATTCCTTCTTCAACTTGTCATTTTCTTTAACCAGCTTATCAATTTGTGCCTTGGTGAACTTTGCCACATTGACATTCAACTCTATTGTCTTCATGGGGTTGGTATCCCCTAGTCTTTGAACCAAGAGATGTCCAAACATTTGGTTTGGATTATCAATCATAGCTGGTCTTTTGTCATGGGGGTATAGTAACCAAATAAGCAAGGTGGCCTCATCTAGATTGTATCCAGATCTTGAATACATCTTGTCACTTGCTTTGTCTGTTAAATTCATTGTTTTATCTCCTCTCTTTCTAAAACTATCAAACATAATTGTAGAGCTTATATCCCATCCAGGAAAAAGCAATACTCCAGCTTCTTGGAGTAACTCTCTCCCTCTCTTAGGAGTGATGGACTCCATCTCTTTGTCTATTTCTTTTTCTAATTCTTTCAAAACAATAGCTTCTCGTTCAAGAGTGACATCTTGCATCTTTTGTCTCATTTTATTGCCTTTATATTCATAAACAAATGATTTAAACTGAAGAGACTTAACAAAATATCCATTAGAAATGAACTCCTGTCCAACCTTGACCCTAACATCATCTGATAATTCATTTGATGCTTTAAATCTTACAACATTGTGTTCTTGAGGAGGCTCATACCGTACAATTATAGGAGCACTTATTTTTTGTACTTGCTCTTCCTCATCATCACTTTCCTCATCACTCTCCTCTTCTTCACTCATATCAGTATCTACAGAAAAACTCACATTAGGAGTTGGATGTGAAGGGATATAATCTAAGGGCTCTATATCTTCATCCTACACTCCTAAATAGGTTGCATGAGGGGCATCAAAGACAAATGAAGGCACATTCTTTACTACTTCATCCATATGAGCAATGAGTTGCTTAATCCTTGCTAGAGGATCTTGTATTTCACTAAATGCCTTCGAATAAGATGGGAAATTTCTTCTTTTCCATTCCTCTGCAAGCATAACCCTATTATATGTAGTCATTCTTTTAGTGGTAGAGGCTTCATCATGGTTTTTTATTACATCTTCAACTAAGAATACATGATCATATCCTTATAACTCCTGTGATAACCTTTCTTTCTAAATAAAGCCTTCTACATCAAAATTGTTGCTTTTGTTACCTAGAGGGAGGTTATGTTGTGCTAATTTAGCATCAATTTCCTCATATCCCTCATTTGCAACCATTGTAAAGTCTCCAAAACATAAGGTACCGGGCATGATCGATTGTTTGTTGTGTCCTTTGAGGTTTTTGGCATCATATTTTTCCAATTACCTCACAATTTCTAAGTAGGCAATTCTATCAGGAACTACTTGTGGCAACAAGTGTGGAGTTCCTTCAAACCCATAAACCCTAATCACTGTGTAGTCAGGAAAAGCATACCAGTCTCCCCAGTTATGATCCACTTTTTTCCTTTAGCCATTGTCCTTTGGTCTTAGAAATTTTTGCACTTCTGTGGATAAGTTATAATCACACAGATATCCCAACCACTCCATTAATGGTTTCACAAAAAACTCCTCAAAATAAAGATAATGAGATCTACCAAATCGACTATCCCACAATGAAGTCCACATCTGTATAGGTTTGAGGTTCCCATTTTCATCTATATCTTTTATTCTTAATTCTTGACTCCAAACCCTTCTAACATGTCCCTTGTGCATGAGAAAATGCATGAATAGAGAATAATGTTAGAAATTAATATATTCACGATTGTTTTGAATATTTTCAAGCTCCTAGTTTAGGGAATTGGCCAAGTATCTAGCATAATTGAATGACTTAGCATCATTGCTTTGTATGTCTGCAACTAGGACCATTGGGGAAATAGACATGAGGGGTGGGATCTCTACCCCAAGACTTGACTAGCTAAATAATAAGTGTATCTAAAATATTCTTCAAATAAGTCCTCATGAAAATGAGGGTTTTCATTACTTGAAAATCTCCTGAATTCGCCTCCTTCATTCTTAGGCCTATGAAAGGGTAGTTTCCATCATTTGTAGCTGGTATCCATATGGTGATACTATGTCAAGAGATCTCTAATCATGAATGGAAATTTCATAGGACACTCCAACTAAAACACATTAGAAATTAAATCCTCAAAAATAACAAGCATGTTATCCCCATTATGTGCTTGGATAGTTCTCCTCTTGGGGTCATATCTACTATCCAGAGCTTTAATTAATTCTAGATTTATGAACACATTGGGCACCACAATTCTTCCCAAGTTCAACCTCCATGGGTTGCAGAATAATTAAATCCTAAATTTTTTGTTGTAATGATACATGAAAAGCTCATACCCGTGTCGTGGTGTCCAAATATCCCCCAAGAATTTATGTTTATATAATAATCTATCCATTGAAGGATTCATTTGAGCACCCCTCCTGGGTCTTGGCCCCAACCCAGGGCATTGATCTATCAGGTCTTGATTCAAGAGTCTCTTCTCAGTTTTCAATTTCTTAGCTTTGGGTTTTTCTACATTTTCCTCCATTGTTCGAATTCTTAATCTTTTGAAAAATACAACTTCTCAGTCGGGATTGGTGTACTTACTTGGGTCTCGCCTCCATTGGTTTTTGCTACGTGATAACTCCAATATTTTCCTTTCTGCTTTTGTCCTTAGTGAAATCTTCCAGACTGTGCAACAATTATGCGATCAACTTGTGATATAATTCACTTCAACTCTAGCTCATAAATACACCACTCGTTTCAATCTTGTCATCGGGGGGAAGCATTTATTTTTAAATATCTAGATGATGCCTTGAGATGTCACATCAGTTAGCAATCAATCATCATCACTATATCGGCGAGACTACAATCCTTATTCCACCGATAGCCACCCTCTCCACCGATGAACAATTTTCCTTTGGTCTATCGACAGAACGCCAAAATATATTACCCTGATACACATTAATTCCCTTGATATATAATAACTCTTGATAATTTATGATCATATCGAGCCATCGAGGGAATGTAGACATTCATTCCATCGATGTTCATGTCTTACAACGATGTGCTTACTTTTGTTTACTCTATCGACCGATCGAGGGGAACGCCTTAGGAGTTAGCCCAATAGGGTGTTGTTACATTGATACTAGGTTATGAACTATTTTCATCGGGCCATCGGCAAGGCTATGATGGGGGTTCCGCCGATGATGCATTGTTAGGCTGATAGTGCTAATTTTTACTTAGGAAAAATTATGGAGTCTCAAACTTATTTATGGGTGTGACAATTTGGCAATGTGGGCTACAAAATGGATCTTGTCACACAAATTTCAATAGTTTTTGTTGATCATGAAATTAAATGTGATGAATTTTTGTGGAATGTGGAGGATTGGTGGGTGGAGGCTAATGAAAAATGTGAAATTTTTCAGTTGTAACAACTAGCACAATGAAAAATAACATGCATAGATCATACAAAAAAATAAGAGAGAATAAGAATCAGTAATGGATAACTGAATAAAGCTTTGTCTCCAAGAAGAAAAATACCACATATATATGGTGTTCATTACCTAGCTTGACTAGATCAATGTTAATCCTTTAATTTATAATATTCTTTACAGTATCCCTATGTTACTATAGTTCTTCCAAAGAATTATGACAAGACGAATGCTAGTTCTTCAATAATGAAGATACCGTTTCAAGCTAGTTGTAAATTTGCAATGGTTGAAAAAAATATTTGTTAGAGAGACAAATGAATCTCCTAACATTTCCCATGGTTTAATAGGCTCTGCTACACTTGAAACTGCTAATGCATGCATATCTAGTTAGTCGAATTTTCCAAGGTACTTCTACAGGAACCAACTCAGTTCTTTTATGGACAACATATACATCGCATTCACTGAGCACACCTCCCACACCCTCCTATAACCACAGTTTTTAGGGGATTTCTCATGGTAATTTGGAAGTAAATTTTGGAGACACTCTTATAAAGAAAGCATGACTTCTTCATAGAGTTGTGTAAACATTTAAAATTCTTATCCCCAGAGCCACTCTACCAAATAGAATAAAATTATAGAAAATAAGGATATATTTTCCAATTAAAGAATTACTCCAAAATATTACCTGATGAGCCTTCACCAAACACAACCTCTTTGGAATCCATTTGACTGCAGGCCTAAAATGGATGCACATCAAAAGAGACAAACCCACATTAATTATAAAGATGTTCCTTATGAACAAAAAGGAACACAACTAACTCACCAAGGAAAAAACATAGTAGCATCTGGCATGTAATTCTAAGTTAGGTGAACCTAGAGATAAGCTTGTCAAGAAATACTTGTAGCATGCTGAAATACTTGTAGAAGATATATATCATGTACTTCTAAGAGATGATTTTGAACACAAACACTTGTGATCCAAAATCAATTATGAGTGTATGGCTATGTTAAGTTTTTCCTCTTTGACAATCAGACAAAATACTCTTGGCCTTCAACTCACTTATATATAATAAATCCTTATGTCACATTTACATTAACTGATTAACACCATATGACTATTACTGGTATATTTAAATATTTTGTGTCACCTCCACTCATTCATGACCCACAATGAACATTACATTCTAGCACTCACCATAATGTTATATGTGGATCAATCCACTTTCAAGGCTCAATCATGTTTTGGATTTAAGTATCTAGAATTTTCAAGATCCACATCAATCTAGATAAACATCCGGACTTATATATTAAGACTCAAAAGTCAAATATCACAAAAAAAAGCAAACAACTAAAGACTCAAATCTGATCAGTAGGGGCACTTTCAAGTTTCACTTTCATAACACAACCAATGTAGAAGAAAGAAATATAAAAATAAGCTCAAAGGGATATGAAAGTACAAGTTACATGAGTAACAACCATGAAAACAAACAAAAAAAATAGCTGTATTAGCTGAACTCAAAAATAGATTATAAGTCAGAGCTGACAAACCTTTAAATGCTATTTATCTAGTGGTTTACATAACTTGTCTATATTTATAAGTTAGACAACTTGTAAAATGTATAATTGTTGGCATGAGAATGAAATTGGATTGTTCTTGAAATTTTTTATTCTCATGGACATGTATTGAAGCACTTGCATGGGCGATAAAGCTTGTTTGGATAGGACCTGGAGACTTTTGAAAAGGCGGGCAAGGAATTCAAAGTTTGTTGCAACGAATTTGAAGTCAGCGGGACCCTCTGTAGCAAATTTAGAGGTAATTCGAAACCCTCATTGCCGAAAGTAAGTTGATAGGAAACACAGGCATATTCCATTCTTAGTAGGTAAACTTCAAATGAATGTAAGATAGATCTTAGAACAATGACTCATTATATCCTCTTCTTTCTATTATGGTCTATATTAAAAGTGACTACTTTCAACAATGTTTTGGCATCTATGTTTTCAGATTTATGTTTTTCCTTAAATCGTAAAACTAAATTCATGGAATGTACAATATTATAGATGGATGAACATCAAAGGTTGACTCATGGATCAATATCATATATTATGAGAGAGTAGTTGATGAGAGGACATTGAAAAAAATATCCATGTCCATGTAAAAATTATCTGGTGGAAAAGGTGAAAAGTAATAAGGATTTATCAACATATGATAAGATATGGGCATAATGGTATAAGCCCCTGGGCTTGCTAAATTATTATGAAGATATGATAGAATGTCGACTGCGGAGAGATGAAGAGGCAACAAAACATAAATGAAGTGGGCACCCAAACATAGGATGAAGAGGTATGCCGTTTGACGGGGCTTCCAGTTGATAGGAAAGTGGAATGAGGGTCTAAACAATGATTGGGCCAAGTTGATAGAGGATGCTTCAAATCCTGTGTATGCTAATTGCAAGTTAAGTCCTTTGACAACAATCCTTTAAATTCTTAACTTGCAAGTGGTGTTTGGTTGGAAAAATGAGAGTGTAGATTAGTTATTGGCATTATTAAGTTCATTGTTACCACCTGACTCCACATTTACAACAAAATGAAGTCAATATAGAAAGGAAATCACTAAGCTAGGATTAGGGTATGAAAACATCCACACATGTGTGAAAGGTTGATTATTATTTCTCAAGAATCTTGCAAGTGAGAGTGAATGCTTGAAATGTCATGAAGCGAGGTATACACAAGGGTTGAAATCAACTGTGGTTCCTAGAAAGGTTTTTTACCACTTTCCAATAATCCCACGATTACTTTGAATGTATAGGTGTAGAGACATTGCTGAACTTATGCAAAGTGCATGCCCAAAATAAGAGCAATCGATGGAAAATAATGGCATGTGTCTAATTCTAAAACGGATGGAATTTGATAAATATATGGCCCAATTTTTCAAGATCCTCAGAATATATAAGGCTGGGTTTGGCTCTAGATGGGTGAACCTATCTTAGATCAAAAGGTACTAAAATGGTCAACTTGGCCAATGTTTCTAATAAATTATAACTTTCCTCCATGGTTAGCAACTAAACCATTTTTCTTAATGTTATCACTGATTATACCAGGAAAGAAAAAAGTGACTTCAAATACAATAGATGCTTATCTAAAGCCATTATATGATAAGCTAATGGAAGTGTGGAAAGGAATTGAAGCAAGTCAATCTTTAAGGGATGGCCATTCAGTCAAATTCACTTTAAGAGCTTCCTTATTGTTTATGATTCATGATCTTCCTGCATATGGCACATTGTCTAGTCTCTCTATTCATGGATACCATGGATGTCCTGCTTGCAACCTTCAGGATTTTGTGAGGCACTCAATAATTTTACATAAGTGTATTTATTGTGGACATCGTGCTTACCTTAAAATGGATCATCCATATGGTCGCATAAAACACGCTCAATGGTCAAGAAGAGAATCGCGAAGCACCATTGCTAATAAATGGTGCGGATTACATTGTTGAGAATGGACAAAAAGAACGTCACTATTGAAAACAGATTGGATCGGTCGTGGGTAGCAGATATGATCCCGTAATGGAAAGCAAAGGTAAAACTGCGGTTGTGCATATTGTATAAGTTTGCATACTTTAAGGATATAGCCATTAGGCATACTGTTGACTTTATGCATATTGAGAAAAATATAGCTTATGCTATTATAGAAACTATTTTTGGTGCTCTTGATACTATTTCATCATGTGAAGACTTTCGAGAAATAAAGATTCGTCAAAATCTTTGGGCTGAAAAATATGACAATGAAAAATATAGAAAACCTAGTGCTCCCTATGTCTGGACAAAGGAACAATGTGCACAATTCTTATGTTGATGTCTCAGACTCGCTTTCCCACTGGATATGTAAGTAGCAACATCAAAAGCCAAACTGACATTAATAGCTTAAGAGGCCTCAAGACCCATGACTATCATGTCATAATTGAGAATATTTTACCTATTGTAGTAAATATGTCAAGTTTGGCAGAGGGGAAAAGATCATCAATTATAAGGTTGGGCCTAATATTAAAGAGAATGATTTTACATGTATTAGATCCTTTGAACTTTGATAGTTGGAGGGAGGAGGTTGTTGAAGTCCTTTGTCTATTGGAATAGGAATTTCCACTAACAATCTTTAATATTTCTATGCATCTTTTGATACATCTAGAATATGAACTAGAGCATTGTGGCCCAGTAAGAATAAGATGGATGTGCATTGTATGGTGAACAACATATGAAGGTTTTGAAAAAAAATGTACGTACTAGGGAAAAACTAGAAGGTAGCATGTCTAAGGGATATTCAATGCAAGAGGCCATGGGATTTTGCACAGAATATATGAAGGATTTTAAAAATGTCAATCGACATGTATGGGATGATGACAAAGATGAGAGAGTTGCGGGTGAAGTATTAGAAGGCAATGGATATCGCTTCAAGCTATCATATCAAGAAAGAAGTGCAATACATTCCTTTTGTTCTTCAAAACACATCTCTGTTCGATAAGTGGCATGGGTAAAAAAAAATTACACAATAATTTATTTTACTCAATTGCATTTACACATTTATATTATTAATCTTACTATTTGTACACCAATATTCTATGTAGAAAATATGAAGAAGAGAATCAAAATTGGATGCAAAATCGACCTCAAAGGCGCAAACGCCATGATTTGATTGGAGGTGATTATTTTCCAAAATTTGAAGAATGGATTACTAATGTAGTTAGTGATGCAAAAGAAGAAGGTCAAGATATAACAACTAGGGAAAGTGAGCTTTCACAATCTCCACATTTATGGGCTATGCATTTCAGTGGAATGTGGGCCTATGGTAGCCATTTAAGAGTGGGAAGAAAAAAGACAAAAGGAAAAGACAAATTGTGATTGTGGTGTTGTTAGTGCTGAATTTCTTCATGAAATTGAGAAGAAATTTTATGTTGGATTCATCCAAGAAATTATTCAAATGGATTTTGATGAAAATAGTCCTATATTATTAAAATGTAAGTGGATCCGACCATCCACAGTACAATTTGATGAGTATGGATTTGTACGTGCAAATACACGACAATTTTTATCAAATACAGATGAGTCGTATGTTTCCCCTCTTGAAATTAACCAATAATTTCTAAATGATGATGTAAGAAGCCTAGGTTGGTCATATGTCATTCAAACAGAGTCTCGTTCGAGACGAAAATTCATAGAAGTTGTTGATGTAATGCTTGATGGGCAATATGTTAATTTACAAGAAACATTTGAAGAAGTGGATGAAGACAATGAGGACTATTTGAAGAAGATTTTATTACCAATGAAGAAATTGAGAGATAATTCTATTGCATGTCAAAGCAAAATGAGATGAGGAAGAAAATCAAGTAGATGCATATTGAGTAATAGGATTTTGATCCGTTGGAAAATGCAAATGATTATTGATGAGCCCTATTTTATGACCTTTTATGTAAGACTTTTATGTTGTTTTAGGACTGTTTTATGTTTTAAGGACACAAACCTTTAGACTAATACATGTTTCAAAGCTTTAATGTTGAAAACAGTTGCTATATGAATGCAATATGAATATGTTTTCATATATAAATGTTGTATGCAATATGAATGCAATATGAATATGTATACCATCATTTCTTTACTTTGACAATGATCTTTTCTTGACAGCTCCTCTGGACTATTTATTGCTTTTATATATGTTCTTTATCACTGTCATTGTTCTAGCATCCTTTATAAAATCCATCATTGAAGCATTGTTAAACATTGTTTCTATGTTTTCTTTTACACTTTTTTACTAAAATAGCATTGTCTTCCCTACATATGGCATTATCTTTAGCCCTATTTTGTAATATTATTGTATACCATTGCCTTGTGAACTGCTTTGGCATTGACTGCTCATTGCCATGAAAGTATTTCTCATTGTTGTCTTCATTTCTTGGATCTTTCACCCACTGTGGCACTTGTTTCCTCACTGACATGGTCTTTTGTTCTCTATTCCTTCACTGTTTATAGCAGCAGTATACAATCCTTGATGATTGATCACTATTTTTTGTCAATGCTCAAGGCATCAATACAATGATTCCCCATTGCAATAGAAGCATTTCCTCATTATATCCCCACTATTTTGGCATTACATGTTGCTCACATCCTTTTTTCTCTTCACATTCTTTTTAACAGTGTTATCACTGTTATTAGCATTTGTGCTTCTAACTTTATGCACTAGAAATCACTATCTCATATGTATCTTTATATGTTGTAAGGTCATTGCTTTTTTTTGCTTTGATCAAATGTTCTTCACTGTTTTGCATATATCTTGAAGTTCACTACTATTTGACTACTTAGTCCTCAAATCATGGCATTCCTTGCTTGTAACTCAATGTCCACTCCAACATATCTATTCCTTTTCATGAAATCTACCCCTTGATGAATGTATCTGGATGTTATGAACAAATTATTATGTAACAAAACAACAAAAGTAAGAATCACCAAATACCATAGACATTTCTTAGTGATGGTGCTATCACCTAAGCAAAGCATTGGTTTAGTTGTACAAAATGGTTGCCATGCTACACGTTCATTTCCAGTTAAAATTTGGTAATATAGAATTTTTTATTGAACCATGAATGAAAACATTATTGCTAAAGATTTGATGGATTGATTCAAATACATTGCTAATTTTTTTATGCAACTGGCATTTCTGCAGGGCACCATTATTTAATATCCATTGACTGAAATACGCACAACATCTAATGACTATTGTTGTTTGTAGTGCTTTAGACTTCGTATGTGTTTTAATGATTGTTCATTAAAATTGAGACCTCATAAACTTGTATTTATGCAATTTCTGTTACGATTAATTATCTCGGTATCAAGTTGCTAATTTATACATTATTTTTTTTTTGGACATCAGGAAATGAAGAAAAAGAATTTAAGGCACAAATTAGATGATAGTGATCACAATGTTGAAATTCTAGTGATAGATTATGAGCGCTTTCATGAAGAACGTGTGGCCAAGAATAATAAATATTTATCACATCTTGGTTTGACAAATAGGCAAGTTGTAAATCCACTAAGTAGTAAATTATTTGTTTAATACTGTTTAATGAAATTTTATAGGAAAGATCTTTATGTATATAAGAAATGATATGATATATTTTTTTTGTTTTACAAGAAAGAAAAAGAGAGAAAAGAAAATGTAGAGAAAAAATAAAAAGAAAGTAAAGATACAGTGCTACCAGCTCATAGAAGCCAACACTTTTGTGATTCAACAAATGAAGTTGGTGAAAAAAATAGTTGTGATTTAGTGAAATCTGTGGAGACCACTACTAATCTACCTACTCATGCCACACGTGATGTGGCCAAGGAGCATGAAGTTCCAGTTAATCAAAGTCATGAAGAGAGTCTGCTTGCATCTGATGTGCCTGAGAGTACACTTGTCGCATCTACAACTTTTGAAGGAATTAGTGGATCATCCAGAAACATTTGTAGTGGTGAAATAGAAGATGCACTTGCTTATGTTAAAAGAAAAAGATTGAGTTAATATTTATACATATCTATAGAGAGGAACACAAAAGAAAGAATATTAGAAGGGAAAAATCCATTCTTGGTTGAGGTATCAAGAGATGGTGAACCCATTGGGAAAAATGTTACAAAGTGGGCCTCCGAGTTGGGCGTAAGATGTAGGGCCCATTTGGATATCTACAAATCAAATTTTGTAGAGAAAGATCCACGAAATGTGGAATATGTTATACAAAAAATGGAAAATTCCTTTCACACTGTTGGTGGAAAAATCTCTAGAAAATATTACAAGCACAAGATGAGACTTTTGATGAACAGTTTTAGATACAATTGTAGAAAAACAATCATGGAGGAAAAAGAGATGTTAGACTACACTCTATCTCCCAAACAGTGGGAGGAATTGAAAGAAAGTATGTGTTTCGAAGAATATTTGACAAAGAGTAACAGAGGCAAGAGATAAAGAGATAATGTGAGGACTGAATATACATTTGGCCGAGGTGGGTTGCAGGCCAAAATGGAAAAATGTGGAGTAAGTGTATGGATTTTTGGTTCAATTTACATTGTGTTATTTATTTCAATTTTTTATTGAACTGACTATATGTTGAAATTGACATTGTATTTTAGGTGGAAAACAATAATAGAGAAGCAAGTGTAGAAGATGTTGTCAATTATATGGCAACACTGGATCATACTAAATCTAATACTAGTATCAAGAGGAAATCTAGTTCGTCAACAGAGATTTCACAGCCATCTATTGAATGCCCAGTAAAAGCCTCTCCAAATCATGCCAACTCAAATGAAGAGTAACAACATATAATGAGTTGCTTAAACTATCTCACAGAGAAAGTTTCACAATTGGATGCCTCTATTAAGCCTATAGTTTCTGCATGGAATGACCATAATTCCATGGGTTTAGATCAGGTAAGAGGATATCCCTCAATATTTTGATTCTCAACTATATCATCTTTATATTGTATTCTAAAGATGTCTACAAATTTCATAAATGTTTTCCACAACATGCCTTTATAAAATTACTCTCGTGATCTCCAAGCAAAGTATTACGATCATATATAGAATAGTGAATCTATGAAATTTTTCCTTTTGTTTCATTGAAATCCATTGTGACTGTCCTAAATGTTGTGACTGTGAGTTTTATGAAAAAATAACTATGAGATCAATGAATGATCTATTAGGTCTCAAAAGTGCAGGTTTTTAAACCATAAGGGGGTGCCAATCCCTTAATACACCTTTGGCCCATGAACAAGGTAAACAATATTGATTCCCCTGATATTTATTAATTCCTAATAGTCCATGGTTATATTGGGTCATCGGGGGAATGCAAACATTCGTTCCACCAATGTTCATGTGTTACAACGATGTGCTTGCTATTGTTGACTCTATCGGTCTATCGAGGAGGACACCTTAGGAGTCAGCCCGATAGGGTATTGTTACACTGATACTAGGTTATTAACTGCTTTCATTAGGGGAATGCAAACATTCGTTATATCAAGCCATCAGTGGAATGCAAACATTGATTCCACTGATGTTCATGTGTTACAACGATGTGCTTACTTTTGTTGACTCTATTGGTCTATCAGAGTCAGCCTAATAGGGTATTGTTACACTAATACTAGGTTATTAACTAGTTTCATCGGGCCATCAGCAAGGCTATGATGGGGGTTCTGTCGATGAGGCATTGTTAGGCCAATAGTGCTAATTTTTATTTAGGAATAGGGAAATATTATGGAGTCTCAAACTCATTTATGGGTGTGACAATTTGGCAATGTGGGCCACAAAAGCAGAAATCTGCATAAAATCCTGATTAATCTTGATTTTTAAAAAATCTACAGCCTTTTAGCCAAGCATCCATAGCTTGTTCGAACGCACCTGTTTTAGGCTTTCAGCCATAGCAACAAGGCAATGCACTGTTTGATAAAATGCTTTGATAGACATGTATGAAAAATGTGTTAACATAGACAAGGCAGTGA
>VDFB02334669.1:0-34979 GCA_007258455.2 Sequoia sempervirens | reverse complement strand
AGTAAGGGCACCCAAGTCTATATAAGTAAATAGGAATTAGGGTTTAAGTTGAAAACTTTGTAAATGTAAGCCCTATACAAGGGCATAAAAAAAAAATCAGCCCATGAAGATAATGCCCTCTTCTCAAGGTTGTATAAGCCAGGAAATTTCCCTAATTAGGTTGACATTTAAAAACGTTAGACATCACCAACCTTTCTAGCACTAATCTCCATATGTTGCAAATAGGTCTAGCTAGAGCCTTTCAAAATGCATGCTTAAAAAGAGCATAACCTTGAACAAGAATTATTAGGTCTCTATAATTTTTATTCTTATTGAATATTTTATCAAATAAGATCCCAAAACCTTGTGCCTTTCTAGGCCTCTTAGCCGATCCTTGCAATTTATCCATTGTATTTCATATAATCCCCTCTTGGCACCCCTTCAAGTACTAGCCATAATTTTTAATCTAGGGTTTTAATACTCATAAAACTCGGGTTTTGGGTTTTCACACTTTAGAGAAGACTTTTGTAAAATTTCTCACAATACCACCCTTCCTGACTTTTAAAATATTCTTTGAATCTCTAATACCAACCAAAAAGTTACCTCTTGAAGCTCAAACTACACAGGGATGGTCAAAATTACTTACTTGTTTACCATTATTCTAAAACCCTAATTTCATCATAAAAACCCTTGTTCGCCTAGAATTTTGTAGAAATTTTGTTTTGACACTTCACCTTTGTGCTTTGAGTAGTGAAAGATGAGGCAATTAAGCTAATACCCTTGAGACTTTGGTAGAGACAAATCAAATCGGCCATTAATGTCCTATGAGTCCTCGAGAATATGGGTCATTGATCTTTGAAGATTGACGATGATTGTAGGAATTTGAAATTCATATCACAATGAGGATACTTTCCTGTCTTTCACGTAGCAGTTGGACATGTGTCACTATTTTGGGGGACATGTGGCATAAAATCTAGAGTTTGGGGGAAATAATGACTCAACATCACCCTGCGAAGGTTATAGCTAGCATGAAAAAGATAGAGCACATGATTTTTGCTTAAAATAGAGTATTTTTGCTAATTCACGGAGGAAAATGTTTCCAGGATAATATGTTTAAGATACAGAGGATTTTCATGACTTAAAAGGTTAAAACACATGTGCTTTTAATAAACAACTTAAGACTACTAATGAAAAAAAGGGGTTGGCGATGAACGATGGAAGGGGGGTTAACTAAAGGACTTAAGTTACCTAATTATGTGAAAACAACACTCCTGATTCGATTGGTCAAAGACCCATACATGTCAACATCATATGGTAGAAAAAAGGTATTTTGTAGGTTCACGGGGAAAATGATAGCATAGAAAAAGCTTTAGCGAACCAAAGAGAGTGCACGAAATAACAACACATGTCCTATGGGAGCTAGTGAATTGCAAAGCCTTAAGCAGTTATTAAAATATGTTAAAGCAACAAGATTAATTGTTATTTTAGCAAAAGGGGCTGGTAAACATGTGAGAGGCCTCAAAGTCATAACTTAAAAGCTAGGAAATTGGGGACAACTAGTCAATGATCAAACATAAAAAAAGTTCAAGGGCCTTAGATATATTCTAGGGTTTTAATAAAGGATAGGGTTTTCTAGAAGCCCTAACGCATGATTAACAAAATAACCCCTTGCAAACTTAGGATTTTTCAAGAATTTTAATGGATCAATTTAACTTAGAGGGCTAAAATTTAATAAGCACCACCATCCCCAAAAACAAAACTAATGTTAGCAAGAAAAGTGGGGATCATAGATTGAAGTTCTAGACCCAAACAATATCTATGAGTTGTATTTATAACCCTAGTGACAACAACAATAAAAGTATTAGAGTTTGAATTATAATGTGGTATCTATAGTAAGTTATCAACATGAATTATAGATAAATACTTATCAGATAGGATACAACATATTGCACAAAGTATTCACAAGTCTCTTATATATATATATGTATGTATGTATGTATTCTTATATCATTTGTACATTCTATCTTTCATTGCATTCTCATTTTTTTCTCTTTTTTACATCTCACTTCCTATCTATACATATATATTTGATTTGAGATGTGTCCCATAAACTACACTTTTTTTTTCTAAGGCCTAGTCTACCTTGTGCTTTGTATGCTCTTTCAGTGATTTATGGTAAGATTTATTGTTGTTTTGTACCTTTGTTTCACCACTTACCCTACCAACAAGAATGTTGGTACAAACTCAAGGTCACTATTGAGTTCAAAGTGTCCAAAAAATATAGTTTAGCTTTTTATTTGTGCAAATTAGACTTGCGAGGCTAAATCTACAAGGGTTTGGAGTTGGGAGGTGGTTCCCAATTTTAGAAGGTAGTTAAAATTTTGGAGCATTTTGGGTGAAATCTAACCCTACCATTGCATCTAAAAGGCCTAAGAACCTAATATTAACCATAAATTCATTAAATTTGGAGTATTTTTCCTTGATCCATCAAATAAAATTTTACCCTCATTGACCCTACAAGTCATACTATAGAGAATATTATTTATGCAATAAAAGTTTGTCTGTCCATAGACATTAGTCATCAAGTATGGTATGATTTTTTAAATAAAAAATTAATTTCTAATTTTTTCATATTTGTAAAAGTTACAAACTTGTATGCAATCACAAGGTACCTGCTTGGGTAGTGGGAACCATGTGGCACCCACTACCATAGCCAACAGAAATCCCGACCACACACTTGGTAAGCTTCTTATTGATGATAGCCATTAATATCATGAAAAAACTTCTACAAACCACCAAACCAACCAAGACTTGGTAAAAAGTTTCCACCATGTGAAGGTGATTTTTGAAAAAACAAGTGACAGTTTCATGGTTAGAAGAATATTTTAGCATGTAAGAGCCTATTTTGTTAAGAGGTGATGTTACTTGTAGTGTCATAAATTCTCACCCTTGACAAGCTCACACTATGTGTTTCTCCTCCTTAAGTTATTGGACCTAATTGAACACCTAATTTCCAAAATTATTCATTCCACAACTCATTTAAATATTTTCTAACAATTTGAAAGCACAAAACAAATTATTTCATTTAATGCTTTGCCCCAACTCCTTAAATTATGAAAAATAGGCTCGGGACACTAGTGCCTAGGTTGCCTATCTCCCCCTATTTTGGATCCAAATTCAAATATGTCAATGTTGGCATTTTATTATTTGAAATTCAAATATCTAAATTCGGCTGTCAGAATTTATTTTTTGAAAAATTAGATTAAATGCCTATAAATACCTAGTTATTGCATCATTTAAAAGGTATCTAGTAAGAAGGGGAAATAACAAGCAATTATTGGAGAAATTATTATCAAGAGCGTTATCAAGCCATTAGAGGATTTATTAGATAAATTCAAGATCCAAACATCATTCAAAATGTATGTGAGTGTGTTCATGTTTATAATTTCACAGTGTTTGTGAATACTAATCCTTGTAGGTCTGCAAGCAATTCAAGCAAATTAAGTAAATCAAGCAAGCAAGATCTGAGCCTTGAGAAGATGTGTATGACTTCAATCCTTCAAGGAAGCCATTCAAGGGTGGTGAGTTGTAGCACTTTGTGGATTCATTATACCTTCCTATCATTTATCCATTTATCATTGACATTTCCATTGTGGAAGTGGAAACACTAACACGGGGTTTATCCAAGGCAAGCCCCTAAATGGGACAAACTTTCTTCTCTCTTTGAATGTGAAAGTTTTAGGTTTGAAGAAGATTGAAGTAAGTTTGAAGATCAATTATTCATTATTGCAATCAAAACCCTACACCTTGAAAATTCACAGAAACTCAATTATAGAATTATCCAACTGTGATCTAACAATGCCACAAGAGAGAAACGAAAGCTCTGATCTAGCACTAGAGGATTGCAAAAATAGATCTAAATTATTCATACAAAGATAGTGGCACCTGGGGTGCCTATGTCCAACATTTTTAGCTCCAAATTTATATCACAGGTGCACAATATCCTACTCAACCCTTTCTTGTAGTCTATTTTTGTCTATGGTTTCTCATATCTATTGTATTTGCATCAGAATAGTCATTTGCATCATTAGGTCAATTGAATCATTGCATTTCATTCTTAGGTCACTTTCAAATTTGGTTAAGGGTAGGTTGACTCACCTGTTAGGTTGTAATTCAATCATATATCTTGTCCAACTCCAATCAAATCCCCATTCCATCCTTACATTCAATGAAATTAGGGAAAGGTGTCCAAACCCTAAAGTAAAATCTCTAAGGTTTTCCTTGTCATACATTTCATTTTGGTGAACCCAACATGTTAACATTATATACCTTCTAAAATTTGAAGCGTTACATCCTAGATCTAGGTTTAGCATTGAATTGTTTTACAATTTTTATTTAGGCATTCATTTTTGTATCATAAAAAGCATAATCAAATTCAAAAAATTGCATATCATATTGCATTATAGGTTGTCATAGGGTTAATTTAGGAATCTTGCATACATGAAAACAAACAAAAATGAAGGTTTCATTGAATGCATTTAGGAATCTTGTACATATAGTTAAAAGGTGAAAAGTTGCATTGTTTTGTTTCAAAAAGCATATCAAAATCATGATTTTTAGAATTTGCATGTTAGAATCAATTATTTGTTGCATTTTAGATATGGAAATTGTATTTACAATTGTCATCTATTGTTCAATAATTTTCAACATCGTTGTACATTTATATTTTGTGTTAGATAATCTTAAATTCAATAAATTGTGGAAAAGTATTCACTATCAAACCTGCTTGCATAGACACACAAAATCTGTAAATAGTATTATAGACAATTTAACTTTGAATTTTGCAAAACTCTGTCCAAGACATAAGTGCCCTAGTCCTGCCTTTTTTTACTCAAATTTTTGTCATAACATCTATCTATTTCTACTTTTTGATTTTTGTTTTTGAGTGTTTTACTATGACTGTTTGATAATTTGTGTTCATAGTGGGCGCACTTAGTGTTTTGAAACTTGTATGAGCTTCATGACCTGGTGTCCTATTGTTAATACTTTGATGAGACATAGTTGTAGGCTTATGTCATCCCGTGTTGTTGTTACATTTGTTATTGCTACATCAATGTGAAATCAATATGCCAATCTCCCCCAACTAACCCCTTATTCCATTAACATTTTTTATTTTACACTTTGACTTTAGAGGCTCTATTCTCAATCATACAAGATCATTTTTACAAGTATTTTTTTAATTTGGGGTATAATTTCATGAACTTTGTAAATATATAATTGTTTTAATTTTGATGTCTAATTTTTTCATAAATCATAAATTCTTATAGGTATTGCTGAGCAATTCTCACTTTGTGAACTTCTAGGGCTTTATTTGGGCTGATATGATAAATTGTTTTGGTGTAATTCTTTAAAAAAAGTACATAATTTTTGTTTACTTTGTAGTGGTGCAATCAGATTCATATTATTCTAACATAAAATACACATTCAATTATGTGGTTAAATTTGACATATATAATGTACTAAGAACAAGACTGCTTCATTGTTATGGCAATAGCACTTGTAATTGCACAAAATATAAAGTGCCAAGATCATATATTGCTAGGAAGATCCTTGTTTGAGTGAATTTGAGAGGATAATACTATAGTAGTTGAATTATTTCATTACTTTGTTGTGTGTTCTTGCAATGAAGAAAGATTAAATTGAACTCCTAGCTCTTCATGAATATAATTAGTATGGAACTTTCTAATGGAAAAAAAATATCTTGGATATCTAAAAGAAACCCTTTCTGAACCTAATGATGCTAGTGAAAAATCAATATGGGAGATCAACCAAGATAAATAATTTGGTTGCATTTATTCATTATTCTCTTTTTATTTATAGTTTTATCGTACGCCATGCAAAACACCTAAGGAGGCTTGGGAGAATTTTGAAAATTTATATGACACGACTAACAAGATTAGGGGATATTAGATTGATAATGATTTGATGAATCTTGGTCCTAAAGTTTTTGGCCACAACCAAGACTACGTCTCTAATATTAAGCAACTAAGAACAAAAATAAATGACTACAAGATAAATAAGCATGATTTGCAATTAATTCTAAATATGGTATCTAAGATTGGTCTTGAGTATTTAGTATTTGAATCTGGCTTTCATATCCATTGGCTTTCTATGTGAGTTGCATATGTTGAGCCTAATTTTGATGAATTTTTAAATCTTCTAATCCAAGAGGATTGGTGGCTAGTGAGCTTAAGGTACTCCAAGAATCGTGAATCCTGAAAAGAAGAAAAAAGAGAAAAAGAAGAAGCTACACAAATATTATAATTCCTCTCCCTCTCAAGGGGAATTATATAAATATGAGAACTCCAAGTGTGCATGTTGCAAGAAATCAAAGTATGATGAACATCGATGTTATTTAAAATAGATTGATGATTTGAAACATCTCCTTAAAAAGAAACAAATAAATTTCCTTCAACTATGTAAGGGGATTCATCATCATCTTCTTCTTCAAAATTACAGAAACAAAAAGGGCGGGCACTTTTTGCAATTATATATTTTGAGTTAAAGAGGTGGATACTTGATTCTGGAGTTTCACATCATATGGATTCATCACATAATATGCTCTGTTCTTTGAGTCTTATTCATCACAACACATTCTAATGGATAACAACACATATATGAATGTTTATGGGAAAGGATCTATTGATATAGATGAAGGATCATTTAATAATGTTCTTTGTGCTCCATCATTATCAACGAATACTATTTCTATCAATTAGATCACACATAATGGAGTAGGAAAGAGAATTGAGTTCACACTAGATTTTGTCATGATTTTGGATTTTCATAGCAAAGACAATATAAAAATTGAGGATGTTTTTCATCAATGTCATGTGTACACCTTCTCATATTTTTCTTTTAGTTAATGTACACACTCAAGCATCTAGTGTGGATATCATTGAGGAGATACAATATGGTCATTTGAGTCTTGGTGTTATTTCATCTACTAAGGTTCTAGAGACATGAGATGACATTCCATCTCCTCCATCTATTGTTTCTTCTAATGAGCCTATCAGTCCTACAAAGATGGATTTTAGTGATTCAATATAGGACATTTATCATCCTCTTTCTACAACTAATTTGGATGAGTACTTGATAGTGATTGCAAGTTTGTTTTATGAATCCTATCTTGTAAACTTGGAGGAACTATTGAGTATATGCATATCCTCCTTGATGATATCTCCTTTCGAGATTTTTCATCTTCTTGAAATGTGAGGGAACCTATAGATCTGATTGTTCCTTCTCTACATCATCATTTTTCATAGTTTAGCATTGGTATAAAATATTTTGAGCAACATTTGGAGGATTCGTCAAATTAGATTATGTTCTTCATTTGTTTTCACAAGGTTTTGGATTAACATCTTCATTAGTGTGGTTTGGAACACTTGACTTGATTGTGGTAGATTTTGACATCAAAATGGGGACACTTGAGCAAAGTTTAGAGATATCTCACATCTTGATATTTCTTCCCTCATATTCCTTTTAAAAATGGGAATACATCCTAAATATATTTTTTTGGGACTCAAAATTGTGCTATTTTTTCTTGAGTCTCTTCTTGTTTTACCCTTTATTGGCCCAGGATTATATCAATCTGAGGAAATTAAATGTTTGACATTTGTCTTTGTGTTCCCTTTTCCCCTATATTGCCTTCCTTTTTCACTTTAGTCAATTATCAAAGTGAGAAAAAAAAAAATTGGCTATATATATTTGGAGCCCAACATACTATTTGAAACTTGTTGAAAAGTACAGGCATGGCTAGGTTGGTCATTTTCTATCATGGGTATTTCCATGTGTAAATATTTCATATTTTTTAAACATTAGAAACCCTAATAAGTCTAAATATTGTGATATTGGATATTTTGTCCAAATCAAAATTTGGTGGGGTCATTCACAATTAAGGCTTAGTGAAAAAAGAAACATTATGAAGCTACCAATTAAATTGAATAAGTCTCCACATGTCTTGGCACAATATGGTGAACATGGTAGAACTGACACATTCTTACCATTGCACCATTGGTTGAAATAAGTGAGACATTAGTAGGTGTAATTGATTAATAAAGGAAAAGGGAAACATATAGAGTTACTTTCCTAGAATAGGTGATGTTTCAGTGTAAAATTTATAAGATGGCGGTGTTAACACTTACGAAGTGTTGCACTATTGGCTAAAATAGATGAATCAATAATTTTGTGTGTTGTACATGAGAAATAAGTGGCATCTTCATGCTCCTCTAAAATTAAAAAATCAAGTTATGGTTGTTGAATATTTTTTTTGAGTTATGTGCCTTCTCCATAATGCTGATAGGTGCTCAGCATGCCGAATAATGCAGACGAAGCTTGCAATAAGGAAGAGAAGTGTTTGTATTATTTTTAAATGTATTCCAAGAGTTTTGGTGCCAAATAAAATGGTGTTTTGCACATACTCTCTTTAATAGTGACTTCTAATCCCACCAACCTACCATGATTGCAAAAGTTCACCTACTTACCAAAATTTATTATAGATTGTCCCTTTCAATCTAGAGTATTTATTTTGGGAGGGAGAATCTTGCAAGTCATAGATTTTGTTTGGTGTTATAGTATGATGGCTATGGTTTTCTCATGAGGTTATTGTTGGGAAAAAAATTCACAACCTTTCAATTACATAAGGTATTGTTGATACGTAAGTGATGAGGGGGAATGGGGTGAATCCCCCCTCTCCGATGGGGGCTCTAAGGCAATGCTTCTGAAAGCTAAAGTTTATGTATATTTTATTATTGTACATTTGGACCATTCATCATTAGGTCTCAAATTTGATGATTGATATTTTGTTGAATTGACTTTCCATAGAAGGTAACTCTATTTGTATTATGGAGTGGTAGTGTGATGCATTCTAAGAGTTTGATAGTAGTTGCGTTGCCTCTAGATCTCTGGTTGGTGACACTGATGTGAGAAGCTTGCTCTACAAGTATATTATAATATTTGTGAATTTTGAATAATATATTGGGAAAATTTTGGAGTGTGGGGGTTTTCTCTTGAAAGGGTTTTCCCCACGTAAATCATTGTGTTGTGGTATGCATGATATTTTGCTTAAGTTTATGCAATTGTTGAAAAGATTTGTAAAGTTTTGCCTTGTCCTCCTCTCAAGATTAGTGTAGGAAGTTGTTCCACTACCTTAGCTTCCTTACAGTTATTTTATTTGTTATGGTCTCATTTCTATAGGTTTGCATCATTTCTAAGTATGAAAGCAGTGTCAACAACTTCTAAGGTTTCAATCATTGACAATGTTTGCAAAAATACAGTGGAAGGGACAAAATTTCTTAAGGTACTATAGTAGAGCATATGTATATGTAATCTATCCATGATCATAGGTCCAAGTTTAAGGTGTGTACTATGACACCAAACCTCAAGGCTTCCCTTTAGTATGTTTGGTGTAGTGTGTAAATTTTGGCAAAAGTATGACAACACTTTAAAATATTTATAATCCTTGTAATGATTTTTCAATATTTACATATGGATTTATGTAGTTTGATTTTGGATAAATAAGAATTTTTTTTTTGTAATATTATTGTGTGATGCATTATGATTAGATCAACCATTCCATATTTTTATGTGCATTGTGTTTCTTCACTTGACTATGTTATCAATGTATAGGCACTGGTCTAGGTTTAATCAAGCTCAATTAGATTAAATTAATACACATAAATATAAAACCATTTTTAATGTAGTCATAGTTTCAGCACCCTACAATGAACATTATTCATCAAATTTTATGAATTGTGCATCTTTATTTTACCTTTCTCTCATTGTAATGGTGCTTATTAGCTATATTGAGGTAGTAAGGTAACTAGTTGCTCTCATGCTCAATGGAAAATATTTGGTGTATCAAAAATTTGGGTTTAGTTACCATCATCCCTAATCACTTATTTATTCAAACAAGCCTCTAGGAACACCCTCCTAAGTTTAAGTTGAGCTCTAAGTGTAGGAGAGAGAATTTTCTCTTATTAACTTGGACTTGAATCTTCCATAATTTTGTAGATGAACTAATTTTGGCCAATGAATGAAAACCTTGGCCTATTGAGTGAGATTCAATTCTAGGAAGTGGAGCAATGGTTTTGGGACCAATAGAATGACATTGTTGTTAGGGAACAACTATTAAGACAATTAAACATTGTTTATAGATTTCAAAATCTCAATGTGTTTACAATTGTTGCTTGTTGTTACAATAGTAAGTTTATTTTGAAGAAAAAATTATCTACCATATAGGTAATAACAAATATATTAAATATGAATTAAATTTTATAAATTTATCATTAATGTGGATAGAAGAATAAAAAAATAAACAAGCTACACAAGGAAGTCATATAGGTAAAATGAGGTATCAATGTGCTAAATGGAAGACAAAGTACAAGGTTGGTAATTTAGGTGATAACAAAAAAGAGCAAGTACCTCAAGTAGAGACAATGCCATTTTTTAATTGAGAGACCAATATTAGTATACTTTTGTGATTCAAAAGATTAAATACATAGAAAGAGATAGGAAAACATTGATGAATATGATATGAGAAGAAATAATGGCATGACAGGTAGAACAAGTATGGGTCGATTTGAAGATACATATACCAAAAGATATGACATGCCTAACCAAGATGTAGGTGCCCACCAAGTTGAACAAAAAGATCCTTCACCTACTGGGTCTTAAATATCCCAATTTGATTAGACTTTCCATGATGTTGATCAACAAATACAAAATGAAATAGACATAATTCTATATGAGGAATTGGAACCAATTGATTAGATCAGGTGGAGAAGACAATCTATTCAAGATGAAATTAATCATCTTATTTAGGCTCATGCTCAATTTTCTCAACAACATGTAGGTAATCAACACAATGCACAAAATTTTCATTATCATTAAGTATAGAACAAGCAACAAAACCAACATACAACAACAAAATATTGGGAACAACCCCAAGAGACAAGCTTAGAGGTTTTCACCATTACATAAACCTTTACGAGCTAAAAGGTGTAGGAAACATGACTTCAGTGGGATTCCTACTACCCAAATCTCATATCAAGTGATATTAGGGGGAAGATCCCAAAATTTCAAGGCAACAATGCGGTGACAGGGGATGATCACCTAAGATATCTCATCAACATCACTAATGAGTGTGAAATTGAAGATGAGAATGTGATGATTTTTTTTGTACACTCTTTAGAGGAAAGTGTTAGAGAGTGGTTCAAGAATCTTCCTAAAAGTATCATCATTTATTCTTGGGAGGAATTCATGGATTCCTTCATAATTTTGTATGGGAATAGGATTGATCCAAAATTCTCTATCCATGAGCTCACCACCATCAAAAAGAGAATCAAGGAGATTGTGATAGACTTCAATAATAATGAGGAAAATATGAGGAAATTTGATAAAAAGTTGAAAAAGGCTAATGCAAATTTTTCACAGATGGATATGACTATATTGAGTAAACCCATCTCAACTAAGAATAAATTATATAAGATAATGGGAGCCATGAAATAATTTTCTCATAAGGTTGTACAAAATGAAAGGATTTCCAAATTAGGGTGCATCCAAACACCTTAGTGAGTGTTAAAGATTGCAAAATAGGTCAAACAACACATATTGGTCTAAGAGACCACAACAAAATGATAGAAAAACTTCTCAAAAGTAGGTGAATTTCAATGGGATAAAGACACACCATACCCTTTATGAAAGGAAAATATAAATTATCAAGATGATGATTTGTAGGGTGATTCATGCTTCCACCCTGATGATCCCCTAAATTTTATTGTGCTTTCTTTAAGAAGATATGAGTAATTCTCGAATGAAGAGGGTGGTGTTGAGCATTATGAGGACAACATCAAGAAATTTGATGATTTTTTTATGATCAAGAAAAGGGACAATATGGTATAGCATCCCCAGTGTGAGTGACCAAGTTTTCCAATGTGAAGGTATGCCTAGTCCACAATAGTACTATATACTACCTCATGAATTTCAACATTTAAAATATCTTATGCAATAAAGATATAAGAGGACCAAGACAACATATTAGGACATCAAAACTCTCATCAATACAATAGTCATGCAAGTATAGAATGGTTATCGGTTAAGAAATAAAATTATCTTAGTATACGGGAAACAGGTTGGTAAATCAGATGTAGCAGCCCAAAGGATGGACTTTGATAAATAAAGACTAAATTGTGATAATAGAAAAAGTATCCCAACTAAGAAGATTGTTGATAAGAAGATGTTAGAAAAACACAATAAAAAGAGGTACATTCCTAAGGCTCAAAGCCGACATGTGCCAACAAATGGTATTTCCATCTACAAAGAAAAAACCACTAGTATAAATATCCAAAAAATAACAAGGGGGCATCAACAAGCCATGTGCCTATATGTGTTAACGCCATGGAGGTACAAAATAGCATGTGTTTTTTCTTCCTCAAATAAAATAGACTCATGAATACCAAATGTAAATGAAATGACCATAGCACCAACTACACCTCTACCAAAGTACACTCCAATTGATATGGGAATGATTTTGAGCCAGGTGAGGATTTCCTTGCTTTTATTTGAGTCCCTTAGAATCCCAAAGCATAGGGAAAGGGTTTTATCCTTTCTTTTATGTTGTTATTGAACAACCAATTAGCACCCCAATTGAAAAAAAAAAATTGGATAAGGAGGATATTGTGTAAGTATACCTTGGTGCTTCAATTGTGAATAGACAACTAATTGTGGACCCTTTTTTTACCACGTTGATCATCAATGGGTGGATTCTCCACAATTGTATCTTTTATTTGGGTGTGTGTAGAAATATTATGTCACTTTAAGTAATGAATGATCTTGGGTTGCAAGTTTCTAAATTATAACATTTTTATCTATGGATTCTCGAGAAGTGAATGTCATTAGGTTAGTGAGCAATGTAGAAGTCAAACTGGTTGCTTACCCAAATAAAGTTTTTATGATGGACATAATAGTGATTGCTTGTCCTGCTAAGTGGGGAATGTTGTTATCTATAAAATGGAAAACTACTATTGGTAGAATTATATAAGTGGATTTATCACATGTAAACATTCCTTTGCATGGTAATAATGTGAAGTTGCATAGGGAGTAGCAATTCCTAGATAACATTGAAGATAGGTATAAGTCTCATGATCATGTAAACCTATTTGATACTAGTATTGATCTTTGATAAGTTTTTGTGATGAAATTGATGTTGAAAAGGTTTCCCTACTCCACTAAATAATAATAAAGAACTGAGTGATGGTCTCTAGATCATGTTCTTCGATGGACTTTCCAGTTCAAGAGAGGGTAATGGTGTAGGAATTATTTTATTTTCTCAAGGTAAGAGGAATAATAAATTTTCTTTTAGGATGACCTTCCAATGCACTAACAACATTATTGAGTATGAGGCCTTGTTTCAAGGGTTGAATGTTTCTCATAAGAATGGAGTCAAATTCCTTAAAATTTGTGGAGAATCAAAGCTTATAGGGAACACGTGAAAGGTACATATGCAACTAAAGAAAATAAATTTAGAATGTACAAAAATGTTGTTTGGGACATCATGAAATTGTTTGATGTCTTTGGTATTGAATAGTTGGATAGAAGTGAAAATGTTGAGGTTGATGATCTTGCAATTGTAGTGTCAAGGTATGATCTAATTATAGACCTTCATTTATTTCAGCAAAGAATTGAAGTTTTAGCAAGACCCAACATACCAAACAACATACATGTATTTGGCAAGTGTTTAATGATAGTCAGTAGATTTACATGTTCTTGAATAGTGTGGATGAATTTGATAATCAAATCATTGATTAGTAGTCAGTGGTTGAATTAGAGGATGGAAAGGAAACCTTGTTTAGGAATGAGGTACTATAGTTGAAAATAAACATTATTCTCAAGGGGTTAGTTTCCTTAGAAAATATGTTTGATAGTGGAGATCACTACTGGAACAAAATTAATTCAACTCATGAAGATTGTGTTTAATTCTCGTAAATATGGAAACAAATGAGAATCCTAAGATGGTTATATACATTGGTAAGAAGCTAAAGCCATGTGAGAAGCAAATGTGAATTATTTTTTGAATGTCTAATTTTTTTTTTTGCATGGCCATATGAGGACCATCAGGCATGTAGGGAAGATTTATTTCAACATATTCTCATACTTTATCTTGACAATAAAACATTCATGCAAAATGAAAGGCCTATTAGTTCCATATTGGCCCCCAAAATGTGATTGGAGTTGATGAAATTGAAGGATGAATCATCAAAGATATAAAACATTTTGAGTGGGTGTATAATCTTATTGCAAAAAGAAAGAAGAATGGAGAGATAAGGTTGTGTGTTGATTTTTAGAACCTCCACCTTAAATCTCTTAAATATAATCAACCCTTTCCAAGCATGGACCACTTATTGTAGTGAGTATCTGTGTTAGAATTAATGTCCATGATGGACGACTTTTCTAGCTATAACCAAGTGGTTTTTAAAGAGTTAGAGTAGCATAAGATGATACTTACTACTATGTGGGTCACATATGTTTATGTAAGGATGCCTTTTGGATTGAATAATGCATGATCAAATTTTCATAGAGCAATAGATGTGGATTTTTCTAGTCTCATTAATTAGATCATGGTGGTATACCATGATGATTTAATTGTGTTTTTAAAGGAAAGAGGTGAGCATTGCAAATGCCTCAAATTAATTTTCAAAAGATGCTTAGACTATGTGAGTTTTGTAAATCATAAGAAGTGTAAATTTGGTGTTGAAGAAGGAAGGATTTTGGGATGCATTATGTCAAAGGAGGGGTGAGAATAGATCCCAAAGATTCAAATCCATTAGCCTTAGCCCTCAACCCCAATATGTCAAAGGAGTACAATCCTCTTTGGGTGGATCAATTTTGTTAAGAGGTTTGTTCCTAACTTTGTTGAGAAAATCAAACCTCAACTATGTTTAAGAAAATATATTCAATTGAATGGAATATAGAACCGGTTAAGTATTTCAAGGATATCAAATGGGCAATTTTAGGTTCCCCTATTTTAATAATCTCATATTACTGTAGGCATCTCCATTGTTTTGCTTTGATTCCTTTTATATTATTGTTGTTATGTTGTTGCAAAAGAACAAAGATGGATATGAGCAACCTATATAATTTTTATTAAGTCATTGCAAGAGGTTGAGTTGAAGTATTATACCATGAAAAATCATGCTTATGCATTGGTTAAGGCAAAGAATAACTTTAGGTCATACATTGTGGATGCTAAAATTGTAGCGTATGTGTCAAACTTAGCTATGAAGGACATTTTTATGTAGCAAGAAGCTTCAAGTAAAAGGTATCATTGGATAAATAAGATCCAAGATCACAATATGGGGATACAAGCTACCAAGCTTGTTAGGGGCCAAGGCCTAGCAAATTTTATGGCTGATTCCAACCTAGAGGTAGCAATTTAGTAAATGAACTAGACACAAAGGATGGTGTTTCCTTAAGTAATTTAACTAATGATTCATGGTATAAGGATGTAAAAAAAAAAATTAGTGAATATTAATTTACCATAATTCCTAGATGATAACCAAAGGACTCTCAAGTTGTGGTCACAAAGGTATGTGCTAGTCGAGGGTGAGTTGATGTGGAGAAATCATGAAGCAGTTCTATTTTGGTGCCTAGATAGAAAGAAAGTTGAGGAAGTGATAGAAAATAATCACCAAGATATATGTGTTAAACATTTTAAGGCAAGACCATACTACATAAAATTATTAGGGTATGTTTTTGGTGGCCAATATTGTTCAAAGATGCTACACAAATAATACAAAAGTGTGACACTTGCCAAGGATTTTTGAGTAATTTGAAGTTTGTTGGTGCATTTCCCCTATTTCCTTCCACAATTGAAGCACCTATTCAATAGTATGGGATTGATATCATTGGAGAAATACAAGATAAATCTAGAAATGGATACAATTGTATCCTTTTGGCTACAAACTACTTCATCAATTGGGTTGAAACAATTTCACCCCGTAATGCAATATCCAAGGTGGTGATATATTTTTCAATCAACATAATAACCAAATTTTGTGTTCCTACTAGGATCCTCATGAATTATTCTATTTGTTTCATATCTCGAGATATGTTGAGTATGTGTCCAAGTTTAGTATAAACTTAGTGCATCCATCCCCTTACCACCTAGAGATTAATGGAAAGGTCAAATCAAGTAATAAGAGCTTGATGAAAATCATAAAGATAACTTTGGATCAAAATAAAAAGAGGTGGTATGGTAATCTCAAGTACACTCTTTGGGATAATAGAATCACTTTCAAGTAGGCTATTTGAAGTAGCCCATTTGAGTTGGTTTATGTGGGAAAAGTCATAATGCATATTTATTTACAGCTCCATGTATATTAGTTGTTGCAAGATATGGATGGTGATCAGTTAAGGGTCATGGAATTGAACGAATTGGATGAGAAAAGAAGAGTAGCACAAGTAGATCATGAAGAATCTGCATGATAAAAATAAATCACTAGGGAGTTTCAGGTTGGTGATATGGTTCTTTTGTGTTATATGATAAAGGAAAGCATGGGAAATTTGAACCATTTTTGCTTGGGCCTTATGGAATAGATGAGATATATGAATTGCATGTTTACCATCTCATGGACCTAGATAGATAATTATTGGAGTTGCTTGTGCATGGTCAATGTCTAAAGCATTACTTTTCTTAAGTAATGGAGTTCAAATTTTGACTAGTGAATGCAATGTTGCATCCTTCATTTTTTCAATGTTGTCTAGATGATTAGTCTTGATCCTTATTATTTAGGATGGTTTTTTTATTTCTATTATGTTTAAGTTTTGGTCTACTTGGAGATTTTGAATTCTCACAATACCTGCAAAAGGCACCCATCCCCAATTAGAGCCATTGTTGGGACTCAAACTTTTCATGTTTATTTTTTCTCGAGTCTTCTCCTTTTACCCTTTGTTGGCACAAGTTTATAACCAACCTAAGACAATTAAATATTGGACCTTTGTGTTTGTGTTCATCTCCCCTTGTGTTGCCTTATTTTTTCACTTCAATCAATTATCCAAGTGAGAAAAATACTAAATCAGCTAAGTTTTTATTAGAACCTAATATGTTATTTGAAACCTATTAAAAAGTATGGATAAGGCTAGGCTTGTCATTCTTTTTATCACATCACATGTAAAAAAATTGCAATTGTTTAAACATTGTCAACCCTAAAAATTTCAAATGTTGCATTATTGGGTAGCTTATTTGAATCATTATTTGGTGGGGGCCTTCACACTTAAGACTCCATGAATAAAGAATCATTATGAAGCTACCAATGAAATTGAATGATTCTCCACATCTCATCTTGTCACAATGTGGTGTACATAGTAAAACCAACACACTATTCCCATTGCACCACTGGTTGAAATAAATGAGTCATCAATAAGTGGATCTGATTTGTAAAGGAAAATAGCAACGAACAAAGTTACAATTCAGAAGATGGTAGTGTCGAACTTAAAAAGTACTGCATCATTGGCCAACATAAATGGGTCTGTGATTTTGTGCACCTTACATGAGAAACATGTGAGTTCTTTGTGCTCCTTCAAAATATGACAGTCAAGTTGTGATCATCAAGGATTTGGTTGGAGCTACAAACCTTTTTCATAATGTTGATAAGTGCTCTATTAATTTCTAATAACCCAGCTATAGATTAATTGCTCAATAGAATTCACAAAATAGAATCAAAATAATTTATCTATCTGATTTATAACAATTAATACACCAGGTTAATTAACAACTAATAACAATGGAAACAAAAAAAACAAGAAACCAATCACAGATACACAATAACATAAAATTACCCAGGAAACCCTAGTATGAAGAAAAACCTAGAAATGTTGGATCTTCTATTCACCCTCAACAACAAACTTTCCTTACAAAAAATACAATACTGGTTTGCTACAGTTATGATACATATATATCCCTATTGATTTACATCAATGTGCAAGAGAAAAGAATTTTTCCTTCATAACTTGGCCTAACTTACACATAAAATTGCTCTTGGTGTTATCTCCACCTCACAAACCTGGAAACATTCTATTAATGACTAAAAAACATGTTGTTGCTAAATATCCAACTCTACACTCCACCTTTCGAGCTATAGAAAATCAACATGCCCAAAATGCCAAATAAAGCAAGAGGGAGCTTAGGATAAAGAAGAGAGGTTCCAGTATTATTTTAAAATGTATTCAAAGTGTTTTGGTGCCAAATGAAATAGTGTTGTGTACATACTCACCTTAATGGTGAAGTCTAATCCCACCAAACCACCATGATCGTAGAGGGTCACCCACCTACCAAAATTTATTACAAATATTTCCTTTCAATCTAGAGCATCCATTTTGGGTGGGAGAATCTTGTTTACAATAGATTGAAAATTTTGTGCTATAATGTGGTGGCTTGGGTTTTTCTTTCAAGGGTATTTTTATTTTCTAGTCTCCTTTATGGGGGTGAATTATTTCTCAATACAAAATAAGTTCTGACAACTTCTAAGATTTCAATCATTGACAATTATTTACAAAAAGGCAATGAAAGGGGAAGAACGTATTAAGGTACTATGGTAGATCATATGCAAATGTAATGTTTCCATGATCATAGGTGCAAGTTCAAGGTGTCTCTAATACATTTGATTTTCCCTTCAATATGTTTGGTGTTGCAAATGTGAATTTTATCAAAATTATGGCAACACTTTAAAATATTTCTATATTCTCAAGAGAGTCCCAGGGAACGAAATTCCCTAAACTACCTCATATTGAAAAGGTAAGAGTTCCAAAATAAAAAAGAGCAAGTCACTTAATATTTTTTGAATAGACTAGCGAGCTTTCGACCAAAGGATGTCATCGCAAAAAATGGATGTTAATGAGGCACGCTAGAGTCCCAAAGGCATGTTGGCATCTCGTATGAATATAAAACCAAGAATGTCATACAAAACAACAGAGTGACTACTTCTACTCTGGCTGCTAAGAACTTCCATAATACAAGAAAATAACATAATATAATGGAACTAAAGTAAATTATATTAAACTGAATAAAATGTAGATGACGAGATGGAAGAAAAGGGAAAGAAAGTGCTTACAAAAAATGAAGAAATGAAGCCTCCAACAAAGAGATGTCTTCAACACCTACACACACAAGACTGGGGGAAAAAAGTTGGGGATTTTTAGGGGTTTTCCTCAGTCAAACCCCCATTTTAGTGTTCCCACCTCCATGGGCAACCAAATAGAAAAAGTGAACAAAGTAAGCAAATACAAAGTGATAAAAGCAATCCTCACCCAAGTAGGAGAACTCATATTATGAGATAGATAGATGGATAAGATAGTAAAATGCTTAGAAAGGGGATGTGAGAAATCTGAAT
Source organism: Sequoia sempervirens (assembly GCA_007258455.2). Classification (NCBI taxonomy): domain Eukaryota; kingdom Viridiplantae; phylum Streptophyta; class Pinopsida; order Cupressales; family Cupressaceae; genus Sequoia; species Sequoia sempervirens. Next base: position 15,555 of record VDFB02334669.1, on the reverse strand, counting down.
ATGCTCAAAGGTACAAGGCACAAGATAGATATCACCTACAAGGCTTAAGGAAGCTAGAGAGAGAGAGAGAGATAGAGTTGCGTGAGCTAAGAGAGTTACAAAGAGTGTTGTAAGAGCTTGAGAGTGTTGTTGAAAGTTGTAGAGAGTTGTGCAAGCAAGATAGCAAGAGCAAGACAAGAAAATGTCTAAGAGAGAATCCAAGAAGCTAGAAGACTAAATGAATTGAAAAGATAGCATTTAAAGAGAGAAGAGGAGGGAAAAGAAGCTTCTCGAGCCATTACAAGGCGTCCTAGGCCATTACCACCAACAAAAGTAGTTGGAAAGTGGAAAGACACTCAAAAATGGACATTTGAATGTTAAAATGTTGTGGGATGCTAGCGGAGCACACATATGTCCACACAACATGTTAGTTTCTAGACACATCGTGCTACAAAATAATGAGAGTGAGAAAATTGCAAGGTTTTAACACAAAGCTAACGCGCAAAGGGTAGCTACTGAAAAAGGGTCCTAAGCATCCTGGGAGGGAGAAAGGCTGATGTAGGGGCTAAAATGAGCCTACGCAAGTGCTAAGGGAGTGAAAACTAAAGCGAATGCAAGAATGTATGTGAAATTGCACGAGGGTGCAATTTTATGACATTACATTTTTCCCCACTTTAGCAGGAATATGAATCTACACTAATATGCATGCTAAAGGAAATCTACTAAAAATAAATAGCATCATGATTCCAAAAGGATACTGTAGAGGAAGAAAAAACCCTTCAAGCCAAGGAAGCATTCCCCCAGGCTAAATACCTACAAAACAAATACATTAGACAAGAAAGATCTGCACAAGACAATAAGGTTAGAACATAAAAATCCATTACATAAGGGGGTTAAAACATATACATGAGTAACACACACACAAAGGAACATAACAAACTAAAGGATTTGAGTTAGCAAAGTGAAAGAGAACTTGATGTAGAAGGTTATCGAGTAGTAATATGCGTCATCCCCAAATTAATAAATAACACATAAAGGAATTCTTAAACAAAGAGAAGAAGGTAAGGATTGATTGCTTCAAGAGAAGAATGCATACAAAAGATGGGTAAGCAACCAATGTTGAAGAGAGAAAGAAGTATATACTCAAGATGAAGAAGATGCAAATCTTTGATTAGGTATATATAATTCGAGAAGAGAATAGATAAGAGAATTTAAGAGAGATCAAGGAGTTAGAAAGGAATGAAAATTCTAGGAGAGATGGATAAATAGGTACTTGGTCCTACAGAGGTTTGAACAAAAGCATCACAAGTGCTCAATCCTATAGAAGGTGAACAAAAGCTCTATAGGTGCTTGATCCAACATAATTAGCTCCATAGGTGCTCAGTCCTACAGAAGATGAACAAAAGGCTCTACAAGTGCTTAGTCCTATAGAGAGAAAGTGCTTTATAGGTGCTTAGTCTTGAAAAGGAGGTGCCACAGGTTCTTGGTCCTGGGGGCCAGATGTAAAAGGATTCACAAAGTCTGATTGGTCCTAAAGCCTAATGCACATAAGCTCTACAGGTTCTCGGTCTTGTAGAGAAATACTTATGAGAAAATCCTATGGATATCACAAGATGTGTTGCAAGATAGTCACAAAAAAGATAGGTCTCGTTAGGCTGCCCCCAAGCTAGACACCAAGACATAAGACAGGTCTAATTAGGCTTCCCTTGAGCTAGACACTAATGAGTTTACTTAAGAGAACAAGCTTTCAAAGGGGGTTCTTTCAGCAAGGAACCCTTCAAGACACAAAGGGGCCCATTCAAAGGAACACTCCAATTGAAAGATAAAGAGAAGAGAGGGGGTCCTTAAGAAGGACGCACATCTCCAGAAAAAGTTATCACTACCTCCAATGTAGAGGGGAGGAGAACCATGTAAGATAGTATAAAAGGGAGGTGTGAGAACCTTATGAGAAAATGCTTAGAAGAAACAAGATAGAGGAAGACCTCAATATGACTTATTATTTGAAGAAGAGGTAGGTGCATCAATAAATAGATGAGTGATGACACCAGAATCAAGAAGTTGTTGTATTTTATCCTTCAATGCCTTACATTCACTAGTGGAATGGCCAGGCACACGATGGTATGCACAAAAATAATGTTTTTCTTTATCATGTTTATGAAATTTCTTATGTGTAGGATGAGGAAGGGTAATTATGTGGGATTTTAGAAGCCTCAAAAAAATATGCTCTTTCTTAGATAAAGAATGAGGAGCAGGAAGCAACCCTTTCTCTTGTGGAGACAAGCTTGACTACTCACAAGAAGAAGACATGAAGATAATAGATAATGGCAGATGAATCAATTTGAGAGAATGAGGTTGAGAGGAAATCATGTCAACATTCAACCGTGGTTTCCGTTTAGATTGTTAATTCAAGCAACCAAGCCCAAAATTACGCTTACGAGGTGCACATTCTATAGGGACCTAAATGCCTTGTTCGTTACACCCACAACCGTTACGCCCATAGCCATATTTAGAGACAATTTTAAAGCCAGGGCCATAACGTGTTTGCAAACCTTGAGAAGGGGGAGGATCTTCATGGAGAGCATTGTTCTAGCAATGGGGATCATACTCCTCTATAGGATCACCATCAGCCTTCTTGACAGGACCACCAACATTAGCCTCTTTAATAGAAGTGTGATCTTCCTCAAAAGGGGGAGGATCAACATTAAGAACATTAAAATTTGTGTCCACATTATCCTGTGATGTAGAAGAATAACCATCTTTGATAGTGGGTTTGGATGATGTTATTGAAATGTCTAAGTGGATCAGGTCAACTTTATATTCCCCAATGAAGGATTTTGTAAAGTATAAAGAACCTCAATCATCACCAAGACATGCATTCTCTTAAGAAGAGGTAGAGGGAGTAGACTTAATATTTCTTGCTTCAGAAGGATCTTCTTCAAGGAAATCTATCTCAAGTGTATCTTTTGTAATAGATATTGCTAGAGTAGACATCAACACATTGGAAGACACTAAAGGGATAAGAGTAGGCACAACTAAAGCTTGGCCAACAACTGTAATCTTACATAAGTGCATAGCATTGGGGTTAGCCCTGATTGTGATTACATGATTGTTATAAATGAACTTAATAGATTTATGTAAGGTAGATGGGACCACACCCATAGTGCGAATCCATGGTCTACCAAGGAGAGGATTACATGGTAACTTTTCTAACATAACATATACAAGGGTGGGTATGGTAATGGGTCCAAACTGCAAAGGTAATATACTATTGTACCTAGAGCTTGTCGTGTAATATTATTGAACCCAAAAATGAAAACGGAAGAAGCTGCAAATGAAGTTGAATCACTCTTAATTTTAGGAAACATACCAATGCTACATACATTGAGCATCGAATTGGTGTCAATGGGAGTACATCTAATGTCAATTTTATTAATGTTGACTATAATCATTAGAGGGTCTTCTTGCTTTTGTGCTTCTAGGGGCGGGAGTTCTTGCGAGTAGAACATAATATTCAATGAATCCACACAAATATGAGCTATCAACACATTAACATCTATCGACCTAGTAGAAGAAGACAAGAGGATCTTTTGCAAGGCTTCCTGAAGCATACCTTCACAAATTGAAGCAAATTGAAGCAATTCCCATAGTGAGATCTTGGTTGGAATAATGTGGAGTCACTCAATAAGATCGTAATCACCAAGTGCTTTAGTTCTAGATTTAGGTGTTGAAGGAAGACTTGGTTGAGAAGGTGGTATAGAAGCAAGTTGATTGAAATTTTGTTTATTCTTTTTAGTATTATAAGTATGGGCTACCACTCTATGAGAGGGAGCCTTAGAAATATCAAGAGAATCACTATCAAATGGGACACCATTAATAAAACAAATCCTTTTAGGAGAAGGACTAACCAGAGTCAGATAAATAATAGGTCTCTTAGGCCTTTGAGGGGCGGCACAGATAAATTATATCTATGGATTCCTTACAACTTATAGATGAATCATTTGAAGAAATATATTCAACATCTATCCCTGGAGGATCCGATGTGAGAGGAACTTTATCATTCATTCATGCATCATCTCTAGAAGGGTGTGCATTGGAATGAAGAGAATATTCATCATTTGCTAATGCATCATCTCTAGAAGAGCATGCATTGGAATGAAGAGAATCATCATTCACTAATGCACCATCTCTAGAGGAGAGAGTATTAGAGTGAAGAGAAGGTAGAGTAATGTTAATAAAAGTATCAAAGATTTCACCTTCTTGCAATAAAATATCCTCTGAAGGAATTTTAGGAGAGGGGTCAACAAATAATAATAAGAAAGGATAAAAGAACTCGCTTTCACATGCTTGTAAGAGGACTTCTTGAAGTTTCTTAACAAAGCTAGAAAGAGATAGAAGGAAGAAATATAGAAAGTACATTTTGAAATAGAGATATAGACAAATTAGTTGAAGGCTAGTGTATGACCCTAATAGTACAAAATGGGGAAAGTATTTTCACGTCAGGTTCACCAAAATATAGAGAAGGGGGATTCACTTCTCACAAGCCTCTTTATTCTCAAAAGAGTCCCAAGGAATGAAATTCCCTAAACTACCTTAGATTGAAAAGGCAAGAGTTCTAGAATCAAAAAGATCAGGTCACTTAGATTTTTTGGATAGACTAGTGAGCTTTCAACCAAAGGATGTCAATACAAAAAATGGATGAGAACATGGTGCATTGGAGTTCAAAAGTTGCATTGGTGCCTTCTACGAATAGCAAATTGAGAATGTCACAAAAATAAGTAGAGTGACTACTTCTACTCTGACTACTAAGAACTTCTAGAATATGAGAAAATAACAAAATGTAATAGAACTAAAGTAAAGTATATTAAACTAAATAAAATGTAGATGATGAGATGAAAAAAAGGGAAAGAAAGTGCTTAAAACCAACCAAGAAATGAAGCCTCCAACAAAGAGATGGCTTTAACACCTGTACACACAAGACTGAGGGAAAAATGTTGGGGTTGTTTAAGGGTTTGCCTCAATCAAACCCTTGTTTCAATGTTCCCACCTCCATGGACAACTAGATAGATAAAGAAAGTGAACAAAGTAAGCAATTACGAAGTAATAAAATAAATCCCTACCCAAAGAGGAGAACTCATATCATGAGATAAATAGATGGATAAGATAGTAAAATTCTTAAAAAGGGGATGTGAGAAATCCTAAGATGCTCAAAGGTACAAGGAAAAAGATAGATATCACTTGTAAGGCTTAAGGAAGCCAAAGAAAGAGAAAGATAGAGCTACAAGAGCCAAGGAGTTGCAAAGAGCATTGTAAGAGCTTGAGAGTGTTGAATGCTATAGAGAGTTGTGCAAGTATGATAGCAAGAGAAAGGCAAGAGAATGTAAGAGAGAAGCCTAGAGAGAAGCTAGAAGACTAAATAAATTGAAAAGATAGCATTTAAAGAGAGAAGAGGAGGGAAAAGAAGCTTCTCGAGCTATTACAAGGTGTCTTGGGCCGTTACCACCGACAAAAGTAGCTAACATGTGGCAAGACACTCGAAAATGGCCGTTTGAACGTTAAAATGTCACGGGACGCTAGCACAACATGCAAACGTCTGCACGACGTGCTAGTTCCAATACACATCACGCTACAAAAGAACGAGAGTGAGAAAAGTGCAAGGTTTTAATGTAGAGCTGACGTACAAAGGGTAGCTATTGAAAAGGGGTCCTGAGCATCCTAAGAGGGAAAAAGGCTAATGCAAGGGTTAAAATGAGCCTACACAAGTTCTAAGGGAGTGGACACTAAAGTGGATGCAAGAATGCATGTGAAATTGCATGAATGTGCAATTTTACAACATTACATTTTCCAATTATTGTAATGATCTTTCGATATTTACTTATGGACTTATGTATTTTGATTTTATAGATAAGCATGTTTTGTTTGTAATGCTCTAATGTGAAGCATTATAATGCTTAGATCAATTATTCCATATTTTTCCTTTCATCATGTTTCTTCACTTGACTTCATTTCCCATGTATAGGCATCAGTCTATGTTTAATCAGGTTCAATCAAATTAAATCAACATAAATAAATCTAAAACCATTTTTAATTTAGTTAGTTAGTTTTACTACTCTATAGGGAACAACATCGATGAAAATTTATGAACTATGCATCTTTCTTTCACCTTTCTCTCATTGCAATGGTGCTTATCGACTATATCAAGATAGTAAGGCAACTAGTTGCTCTCATTCTCAATGACAAATATTTGGAGTTGTATCAACAATTTAAGTTTAGTTGCCACCATCCCTTATTATCTCTTTATTTACATAAGCCTTTAGGAAGACCCTCATGAGTTTATGATGAGATCAAAGTATAGGAGACATAACCCACTCTCATTGAGTTATCCTTGAATCCTCCATAGTTATGTATATGAATTAATTTCACTCAAAAAATGGCAACCTTGGCCTATTGAGTGAAATTCAATTTTGGGGAGTGAAGCAGTGGTTTTGGGTTCCAACACATTTTTTTGTTTCTTCCTAAGGGGAGGAATGTTCAACAAGATTGGACCATCTTCATCATTCATTGTTGAGCATCTTCCATCATTGTAGGAGACTCTTACACGGTCTCTCTTCTTCTTTCTTATGAGGGAACTCTTTCCTCTGTTAGAGTTTTATCCTTTTCATTCTTCTTTGGGAGGATTTTATAGTTTTTCTCTTTTGGGGAGTTTTATCCCACAAGGGTTTCTCTTTTTATTTATTTGTGAGAGATTCATTTATACATGAATACCCAGCATGGTCTTGTAGCCAAGACACATCATTAGATCTTTTTATTTTTTACATTATCCCTAAGTTGCACTTAAGGGGAGATGTTGGTGTGAACAAGGTGTTTTACTTCACTAGTTCACCTCTTAGATCATATTCACACTAGTTTACTTAAGTTTACTTAGGATACACATAGAATACTTAACACTTTGTGTCTCAATTCATAATATTAACACATTTCGTAATCTTATGTAGTCCTATGTCTCACCTTGGTTATATCTATATAACCAAGGGGTTCTCATTGTATTCTTAATCAATTATAATATATCATTATTGCATCCTTTGATAAAATATATTATTCTCTCATTTTTTATCTCTCTTGTTCTTTCATTGAACCTCCTAGATCTTGGGTGGCTAAATCCATAGCCAACTCTTGCATGATATAGAGCATTTTATACCAACTATTACAATCACCTTTATAACATTAACAACTCTTGAATTTTTGAAGCAATATGTGTGTGTGATCAAAATAACATTGAATCTAAAGATAATGAAATTGAAACCATAAACATTATGCATATCACACTTTCACCAACCTCGTAAATAAAAATCTTAATGCCTTAAAATTTTAGTTATCAAAAGTGAAAAACCCTAGGAGATTTTACATTATACAAGCCATCTTTAATTTAGTTATTGTCATTATTATATTTTGAAGAAAACTTGAGAATAACAACCAAATATTTCAAGGTACTATTTTATTTAAATAATGCATACCATGGTAAATGAAGAATTTAACATCTTTGAACATAAAAATTCCATCATTAGCCACTCACTTGATATTATCTTTAATTTCATCCATTGACAATGCTACAACACCTAAAATAAAATATCTATATTTAATCATAAAGAAAGGGAAACCATGTTATACTAGCCATAAAAAAAATTGAGGACTTGAGATGAGGGTTAATATATGACTATGACCAAGATTCAATACACTCAAGTTTAAATGATAATATAATAGTTTTCCCATTTTCAAAATCATTCAATAGTTCATGAATACTCCACAACCTTGATCAAAAGAAAATATAATGTAAACTTCTTTCTCACGAACTAAATATGTTTGCCCATAAAATACAATATGGATGTTCTTACAAACTAACATCTTCATTATTCAAATAACCCTCTTGAAGAAAATAAAATGAATATTAATACATGCATATTGCTTCAATGGAAGCCAACTCAATACTATTAGCTTTGAAAAGAAGCCAAACATCTCTTATGTAATAGACATGAAATTTGCATAAACTAGCTCAAAACAAAAGTACTAATAAATTCAAGGAAAATCATATTCTATGAGGAAATTATACATCAAGATAGTCATCCACATTCAATAGTATGGATCTTGAAGGCAATATACAACAATTGAAATAACACAAAAATTATGTCTAATTTCATTTTGAATCACAATTGAAAGAACAACATGGAAAGCAATAAAAATAAAATATTATTTAGAAAAGGCCAATCTTTATTGTGGTCTTATCCAAAAAACACCAAACCTTTCAACTTAAAAAAATAATAAATACAAAGTTGAAGAAAATCAAGCACAATCGAAAAGTAGATGTATAGAATAATGAATCAACGAAAAACATTTTTAATAGTTGTATGCATCACTTTTACTCAACATTTGTGTTTGCATGAAGTTTTACTCCCCTTAAATTATATTGTTTAACCCTTAGTTATGCACAATTGAATGCTAGATATTATATTTATTTTAACTTTTATATTGATTTAGTTGTATGTATCACTTTTTTTTTTTTGTTACAACAGGGTGTCCCCGCGGCCCCCCAGTTGTATGTATCACTTTTACTCAATATTTATGTTTGAATAATTTTCTCAAGGGACAACTTAGAGATAAATTGCACAAATGTTAATGTTTCCCTTCATGTTTCCTACTCTTACCATAACTTGTATTTTTATATCTTATCACTTAAATGACCACATCATATAATTTTAATACTTCAATTTTTTATCAAACACCTTTGGCTAATTATGTATCTTAATACACATAATTATTTTCATGAGTAATCATTTCTAATATGAATCACCGACATAAAAGGACCCAAAACACATTCATTTTGTGTGATTTTTTAAATGAATTAATTATTCTCATTTTTATTTATAGTTTTGAATTATTATTCTAATCCCCATCTAGTCATTACACGAATTTTTTTTCCACTTATAAGTCAAGATGATCTCTAGTAACTTATTGTCATTATATATTATCATTCGAACATTGTAGAAATTGGGTACATTTAAGCAAGCTTCCCAAAAAATCCTTAAGACATTTAGGGAAAATTCACCTCACCATTTTGTTACTAAAGGCAAGAGAAGCAAATCAAATAAAAGTTCACCTAAATCATAAGATTGTTTTTTTGTCAATTCAATAAAATTAGAATATTCAGCTACTTCATTCTCATGAGATATTGAATAATATATAATTATGAAATGCAATAAAGATCTTGAATTATAAATAAGCATGAATTCTAAAATAATGGTTATATTAGTTCTATATTGTTTTTTCATGTTAAAGTTATTGAAGATTATTGTAATAATAAAGTATGAAATTTATGTCAAACATCATGGTAACATGAATTTTCTTTTAAAGTAATTGGACACCATGTTAAAATGAAAGGAACTATTTGAGATTTAAGATATAAGAGCTGTTGGAATCTTGAGTCTTTAGAAATATTCATTGTTTGAGGAAGTGTTCTTATTATAATGTTTAAATAAATGTTTATGAATAATATATGAAAGACATAAAGGCTATATACAACTCTCTTTTAATCATGCAATTCCTTATTTAAGAGTCTTACATCCTTGAATAGGTTTATGATCAATGTTCTTAGAAGCACTTGCTAATTCTTTTTAGGTGTCCCCCTTCTATGGGAACATCACCTAAAAGGAGTAAGAGTGGGCTACCTTGGTCACCATAATTTGAAGATTTAAATACAAAATTATAAAATAGATTTTTTATAATTACATAATATAAATCCGAAATAGCAATCTAACCTTTTCTTTCATGAATACATAATGGCAAAGTCTTAACACCATTAGTAGCTTTACAATTAATATCCTACTTAAATACTATGATAGTTTATTCCCTTTCAACCCTTAAATAAAATTGATGACGACATCCTTATCTAATTATCCAAAAAATTGATCTTAGAACCTTCCGTTTATTCAACTGAATTGTTTGTTTGCATACTTCTGTGTGGATGTATATTAGATACTCAGTCCAAAGATGTGATTCATATAATATAGTTACACTAAAACTTTCCCTTTCCAGGATATCTTATTTACATTCTTCCACTAAAGGATTACTTCCTGTCTGAATATAACCATATGAACAAATCATCATCGTCCATGATTCCTTGTTTGAATTTATGCTAGATGACTTTTTTTTATTTATGTTTACATGGCGATGTAAATGGTGTTCTTACTTATCGACCGACACCTATAATATCCAAACTGCATCATCAACAAACGGTATTCATATTATATTATATGAGGATGATCACTTTGAACTTCTAAATAACCTCACTTTCAACATGAGTAGGTTATTTAGATTTAGACTATCAAATAGAATACCCTCATTTGAATTGTGGCATAGATTTAAACTGCTGTACAGAATCCCCTTTTTGAATTGTTGTATATAGTTTAAACTGTTAGGAGGATGATATGGCAATAATGAAGACAATGGTGAAAAAGCTAGTTTGGAAAGGATCAATAGCAAGATTATCATCCCTAGCTTCACCCACTGGAACTTCAACTTCATCTGCACCACAGTCTGAGGGGAAGCAAATAAATTTATTTACAACAATAAATCAAGCCCTTCGTATTGTTCTCCAGTCAGACCCACTGTAAGGATTTTTTAAATCTTGGGTTTCTCAAATTATCTCGATCAGATGCATTTCAGAGACAATGGAGGATGGGAGGCTTTTTTCTAACGGAGGAGGGGACAATAGAGGACAATAATTTAAAATTAAGGAAATTTTAAAATATAGGAAATTTCAAACTCATATGATGGCATTAACAATATCCATTATATAATTATATTACATAACATTAGAGCTGAATTAAGAAATCACATAAGAGTGACATATCAATTAACAAAATTTCATTATTTTGATTTGAGTTGTCATTGTCAATATTCATGTATATAACATGTAAACAAAATGCTGAAAGGCTACAACTACAAAATGACAATGTGGAAAAACAATATAGCAACTAGATCTACCATTTTCTTGCATCAAAATCAGAGTATGAAGTTGAGTCCTCCCAACATGTACTGCAAATCTTTATTTTTATACCTGAATACCAATGCAATTGTTTCAGCATACTTGGGAGGTCACAATTTTAAAGCATGGCATTGGGCACAAGGTAGACATAGTTAGCACAAACATTTGTAATTCTATAAATTTTGATAATCTGCAAGCAAAACAAAAACAGTCCTCCATGAGAACAATTTCATTGTCAAAGCAAAAGCATTGGCGCTGAGAAATAGCAGGCACGAAGGGGAAATATCAGACCAAGATGATAGACCTCATTTAAACCTATCAAAATAGTCCGATGGTGCATGAATGAAGGTGATGAGTATGACCAGCATATCCACATAGAGAACAATTTTATAGCAGAGACCGTGCAAAAATAAAATGTGTGTTTTTATTTTCCTTAATGTGAGTGTGTTTTCTTTAGGGTTTAAGGTTTTGAAAGGGGCTGGGGGGAGCTACTAGCCCCTGTTGTGACCTTTCACACATCACCATCTCGATGGGGACCCCCCATTTTTGCTCCGTTCCGGTCTTTTGGCTTGGGTTTTTCCTCGCTCTCTCGCTCTGTCTCTTTTCTGGTGTCTGTCTTTCCGGGGGGTTGTGTCGTCATTGAGCTTAAATGTGAAGATATTGGCCAATTCTAAAATTAGGGTTTTATCATTTTTTTTGGTCAAGTCAAGGTCAAGTAGGGCCAGTAAATTGAAAATTGAACTTAGCAATGTTGTCGGTAGACATCCAGCAGGCTTCCAGCCAGTTTTCATCAAATTCTGAGGTACTTACTATTTTTAGTAAGTCTGCAATTCAGGGCAATTTGTCAGCTATTTTGAGATTCTAATCATCACACGGTATTCAGAGTATACCAGACTGCTTGCATGCCAAATTTGAGTAAAAACGGATAACTTACTATTTTTAGCAGTCCGGCTTCCAGCACAAATTTCAGGGTCCGACATGCAGATTTTCTTTGCATGTCCGGATATTCCTTCCGGTTTTTTGAGACCTTCGGCGATGTGGTATAACATGCAAGCCGAGATGACCACTCTTCGTGGATTCAAATTTCCGGTATTATTTTCTTTAGGGTTTGCATGTCGAGCTTTCTTTTGCATGTCGTGATTCCTCGATGGTTTTTCGAGAGCTTCTGGCGATGGTGACATTTGATTCTCACCGCAAGGAACTCCGCTATTTTAGCGTGTATGCCTGCTACCGCCTCAAAGAATTCAAAATCACGAAACATCACGCGTCGCTAAACGGGCGCAAACTTGAGATCTTTGATACGCGATGCAATGCAAATTAGGTTTCCAAATTTTCTTCGAGCCTAAAAAATAGGCATCAAAAGTCAAATCTTCAAAACCGATGTAAACCATCCATCGAAGATTCTTCGCTATCCGCCGCGAAATTTAAGACAACGCGAGTTAATTTTACTATTTATAGTAATTAATTGGAAACGCCAAAATAGTAAATCGCTTGCATGCCGTTGTCGGCAAAGAAGGTTACGTGGTGAGGATCACTTCATCCGGAATTTCATCAGCCGACGGAGCTTGGGAGCTATCAGAATCAGAAGCTTACTATTTATAGTAAGCCACCTTCAGAAACAGGCTATAAATAGCAGGGTGACTAAAAGTGGCAGTGTCGACAGATTGATAAAGTTGTGAAGAAACTATGTTTGAAATTTCAAGTTGATCCGAGCTTCAGAGGCGCAAATTCGGAGGACTTACTATAAATAGCAGGGCACGTAAGCTGGCGAGGATGATGAAAATTTGTCTAAGTCTGGAGTCTCGTCCAGCAGGCATATCAAAATGCGCCCAGATTGATGAAGAGGCGTAGAAAAATTTTCAAGATGCAAGTTCATCCTTCACACAGGGCAAAATGCGCCCAAGGCACAAGAAGTCAAACAGAAAGTCAACGAAATTTCATCCTGCTCAGAGTCCAAATGCGCCCAAGATGAAAGAGGAAAAAGTTGAAAAAGTTTCTAAGTATGAGAAATTCGCCTCAAGGGTCAAAATGCGCCCATCCTGCAAGCAAGGCAAAATGCGCCCAAAGTGAAAGAAAGTCAACAAGGTCAAACATTTTCATCCTTCTCCAAGGCCAAAATGCGCCCAAACTGGGCCATGTCAAGACAAAATTTTGGAAGGTGAAGAGTCACCCAAGGATGTTGGAGTGTTCATCCACCAGCAGGGGTGAAATGCGCCCAAGGTTGCAAGGGGTCAACACAAAGTCAAAGTTTCTATCCTTCATTACATGCAAAATGCGCCCATCCTTCTCTCTCATCAAAATGCGCCCAAATCATGCAAGTCAGGACAAAAAAACGGAAGATGAAAAGTCACCTGAAGGTATAAGCAAGTTCGTCCTCCTCCTACAAGGAAATGCGCCCAAGCTTGAAGTGTAAGTGGTAAATACAAATGGTAAACAAGGCGAAAATATTACCTAGGCGTGGTAAACTCAAGGTAAAAGGCTAGGCGTCATCCTCCTCCATAGGAAAAATGCGCCCAAGGTGAGTGGGGCGTGATTTTTCTCCAAGTATGTAAGGCGCCTAAGGTGTTAGAAAATATTTGAAGGCGTTGAGGGTGATATAAGGTGTTAGAAAATATTTGAAGACGTTGAAAATAAAATGCTAAGTGGAGTTTGCGCCTGTGTTGAAGGGAGTTATAAGGTGATTTTAAAAATCTTGAAGGAGTTGAAATATTTTTGAAGTGTGCTAGGCGCCTCAGGTAAGAAGTAAAATATTTTCTAAGTGCTAAAAAAATTCTCTAAGGCGTTGGGCTTTTAAAATGAATATTTTCCAAGTGTGGAGTGATACGGGATGAAGTGAGATAAAATGTACAAGGCGTGCCGGGACTATGAATTTTTTTCAAATGAAGTTGATAGAAATTTCTCTCCACTGGCAAATGAAATAAAAAATTTTCTAAGAGCAACGCAGAGTGATCACGGGCGAAGAACGAGTTTAAATGATGAAAATAATTTTTTTCTAAGGTTCAGCATTCGAAAAATTAAATGAACCCGTTCGTTGGGTACCCATGAATTCGAGGCGTTCTGAAGAAAATTTGCTTCTGGGTACTGAACATTTGCGATGATGAATGGATTTCCAAATCTTTCAAGCTTCGCCGACACTTTTTCAGTGAAGAATTTAATCAGTGCTAGAATGATGAATTTTTCTAAGGGAGAATTTTAAATTTTCTAAGGCAAATTCAAATAAAATAAGTTTTCAAAATGAATTTTCTTCGAATGATGAATCTGAAAGGAGTTGCCTAGATAAGTTTGTTTAAATTCTTCAAGGATGAATTTTCCAAAGCAGATGATCAAGTTAAAAAGTTCGAATTCAAGTGACAGAGCTCCGGCTGGTGGATTCAAAAATGGTGAATTTAAATTTAATTTTCGAAACAAATTCAAAGGCGCCAGTCAAAGTCAAGTTTCTAGAAGAATAATATTCCCGACGACTGGAGACAAGTGTCAGAAAAGCCAGAGAGGGAAAAATTCGAATTCTTGAAGTGGAGTAGTGGAGTTTAATGGCACTGGCTAAAATTAACTTCTTCTAGAATTCGAACTTTAGCTATAAAATGGAGAAGTTCTTCACTCATTTTCACAACTGGAGAAGGCGAATTTGCTCTGAGAGTGAGGCATTGCAGTGGACTGTTGGTTGGAGAGTTTAAAATCTGAATGTTGTGAGCTTGAAGAAGGACGCCTTAAGTTGCTGAGGCTTGAAAGAATTTGAAATTGTTGCTGAGAAGGCGCATTTGAGAGTTGCTGAGAAGAGGACGCCTTAAGTTGCTGAAGCTCGAATTTAGCTGAGGAGTGAAAGTGAAGAAAGGTACGCCATTGCTAAGGAGGTGTTTGCTGAAGATTGAGCTTGCTTGTAAAAGGTACGACTTAAGTGGCTGAAATCTGATTTACTTGAATTGGAGTTGCTTAAAAAAGTGCGCCATTGCTGAGGGCTTGAGAAGTACGTCCTTGCTAGTGTTGAAGTTGAAGTCTGATTTGATTAAGTTCAGTCAAAAGTGCCATTTGAAAAGGACGCCTTGTATTGAGTTGAAACATTGAGAACTTTGAAGTGCGAATTTGCTAACTTACAAGACTGCTGATTGCTGATACAAAGACATAGAAATTAAGATTGCTGATTGCTGATACGAAGTAGTTAAAATTGCTGATTGCTGGTCATCAAGGTTCACTTAGAAATCTGTTCTAAGTGTTGGAATTCGAATTTATTCAAGAAGAAGGAGCTGAGGTTTGCAAACACGAAAGATATTGCAGCTTCTAGAATTCAACTGCAGCCCCTATATCATGTCTTATTTTATTAAATCTGATTGCTGATGAAATGTCTGTTATGTTGTAGATGGCTGAAGCGAGGACAACCGGAAAAGACAATGGTGCCTCCAGACAGGCTACGATCAAGAAGCTGAGCAAGACATTCATGCCGGAGACGAAGTTTATCTCAAAGTTGGGCAAGGTGACGGACACGAACCTGGGCTCTGTCAACCTGGAAACCTTCAAGAACAGGCTATTTGGAATTGGAAGTCATC